>WNGS01043123.1:0-13767 GCA_020271785.1 Procambarus virginalis
TTACATTTTATAATATTTTAATAATAATATATTTGAGAAGAGATTTACCAGATGATATAAAAAGTAATATTATGTAACACAGCAGTTTTAATAGTACAGGTTTATTAAAAAATTGGTACCCACATTAGCTACCTCCCAAACTCTGGCGCTCTGCCTAACTCTATTTTATTAAATAGGTAGACAGTGGCTCGGAAAGCTCCCCTTTGCATTCTTTAAGCACCCTGGCAAACACTTCATCCGGCCCTGGGATTTGTTTGGTTTGTAGTTTTACTAATTGTTTAATACATCCTCCCTGGTAACTGCTAAACTCGTCAACCTGTCCTCGTCCCCACCACATAGACTTGTTCGGCTGAAGGCATATTGTTAAGTTCCTCTTTAGTAAATACAGATACAAAATATTTGTTAAAAATACTACTCATCTCTTCATCACTATCTGTTATTTGACCTGTCTCAGTTTTTAATGGACCTATCCTTTCCCTAGTCTTAGTTCGATATAACTGAAAAACCCTTTAGGATTTGTCTTTGCTTGCCCTGCTATACGAACTTCATAGTTTCTTTTTGCTTTCCTTATCTCTTTTTTAACATTTCTAACCAGTTGTACGAATTCCTGTTCTAAAGTGACCTCCCCATTTTTAATCCTTTTGTACCAAGCTCTCTTTTTACCTATAAGGTTCTTCAAATTCTTTGTTATCCACTTTGGGTCATTAGTATCGATCTATTCAATTGTGTGGTATACTACGTTCCTGTGCTTTGTTTAGAATATTCTAAATAAGTTATATATTGAAATCCACATCGAAATCCCCATTTACATCACCTATCGCTGGGTTCATGTCTCGCTCCAAGACCGGCCCACACCCCATACCCAAGACTTTCCAATCAATTTGACCCAAAAATTTCTTAGGCTATTAAAATCAGCTTTTCGAAAATCTGGCACTTTAACAGAATTTTCTCCTACAGGTCTATTCCATTCTATGCTAAATCTGATTTCTTTGTGATCACTGTTCCCTAGCTCACTCCTATTTCGATGTCATTAATTTGTGTTTTCCTGTTAGTTAACACTAAATCTAAAATATTATTTTCCCGTGTTGGTTCCTTAATGTGTTGCGTAAGAAAGCAATCGTCAATTAATTCTAGAAAATCTTCTGCTTCAATATTCCCTGTTTTGTTCAACCAGTTTATTCCACTAAATTAAAGTCACCCATGACATAAATACTGTTAGATCTAGATGCCCTAGATATTTCATCCCATAGATGCTTTGCTTCCATTCTGTCTAAATTTGGTGGCCTATATATAACTCCTATTATAATATTATTGCTTTTTCGTTTAATTCTATCCAAATAGTTTCTGTGTGTGGGCTCAGTTTTGATTCCCTCTTTGAGACTACATTTCAAATTGTCCCTAACGTATATGGCTACTCCACCTCCTCGTCTAATATATCTATCTGTGTGAAATAGTTTAAATCCATTTATTTGATATTCAGCTAATAGTTCTCAATTATCTACATTCATCCACGTTTCGGTAAGTGCAATAATATCTATTTTTTCTGTGCAGACAATAGCATTTAATTCGTTAATTTTAATTCTTAGACTTCTACTGTTAGTGTAATATACCCTAAGTGAATAGTTATTTTGAGGCCCTTCTCTTTCCTTGATCATTTTGCCAATTCCTTTCTCCACAAACCACACTTTTATTACCTCCTTCCTCCAAATCAATTCCCATACCTCTATCTACTAACAGTTTAAACCCAAACAAACACCTCTAACCACTTCTTCCAACGAGTTCGCAACAGCAACAACCCCAGCTCTCGATAGATGCACCCCATCACGAGCATACATCATTCATTCCTTCCATAGAAGTGTTCCCAGTTGTCTATGAAAGATATTGCATTTGATTTGCAATATCTTTCCAGCCGGCAATTGACACCAAGTGCCCTCGACATCCATTCATTTCCCACTCCCTTTCTTGGAAGAATGCCACATATGATCGGGATTCCTCCCTTGCTCCTAACTAATTCAATGGCTGTCCTGAATCTCTGTATTAGTTCCTCACTCCTAACTCTCCCAACATCATTACCCCCTGCACTAATACAAATAATGGTTTTGTTCCCATTTCCCGTCATAATATCATTCATGTTTCCAACAATATCACCAATTCCAGCTCCCGGATAGCACACCCTTAATCTGTTCCCCCTATCTCTGGCACAAAACGTTCTGTCTAAATATCTCACCTGAGATTCTCCCACAACCAAAATTCGCTTCGATTCTCCCTTTTCCTTTCGAGCAGTTTGAGGGACCTGCGTTTCAATGCTCCTCGTTGCTTTGCCTTTGCCCGTTGCTTTGCCTTTGCCAAAGCAACGCAAATACAAGCATACATACCTACACATACTCCACAATCCATACATTCATAGAGAATAGGCTAGTTTTTGCCACCATATCCCCATTAATCAGATGTAATTAATGCCATACACAGAAATACGGCATTTATGCACCATATATGCTATTTATGCACAAAATATATTATTTACACTCAAAATACCATCACACAAAATATGTCAGTTATAACCAAAATATGATATTACATACAAATATGTCAGTTGCACACAAAATATACTATTTACACCATATTGCATGTATACTCAGAGTATGACATTTACACAAAGCATAGTATTCACAAATATATCAAAATGCTTATACATTTAGACAATCAAAATGCGCTTTCACTAAAATTACACAATTTCACAAACATAATTTTCACAAAATACCCACACTTGTCTCATAAACCAAAATACACGTACACCATGAGATCTATTTTTTCAGATTACAGAGCTTACACAAAATACACAATATTCACACAAAAATACAGTTGCACCAGTTCCACTTCAAGAAATTAAAAACTTGCATAAATGCTCTAGTAGCACGAAAATTATTATAAAATTGACAATTATACACAAATTGTGTAATTATATACATCTTTGCACAATTAATACAAGCAACTTGCTATATAATTACTCAACTTGCACAATGACAATCAATACACAAAGGTTTAAATAAACATTCGTCCATATGCAATTACACAACATGCGCAATTAATACACAACTTTCACATATATTACACATCTTTCATAATGATTATTACACAACTTCCACAAATACATATCTAGCAAATACATACAATACATAACTACCCCAAATATGAAAATACACAACTAGCATAAATACACTATTTACACAAATACAATTGCGACATTTACACAACTTGCTCAAAAATATAATCAATACACAACTACACAATTTCCACAAATACACATACAAAAACATATACAATTAATAATACAACTTGCACAAAACAATACACAATTTATAGAAATATAATCAATACATAATTGCAATAATCATACAACTTATGCAAAATACATAATCTGCACAATAATACACAAGTATATTAATTGTGCTATATATGTACAAATACAACCAACTGGTCAAACAATTCACAATTTGCATGATATTTTTCTAGGTATATTTAGGACATTAATATGCTGAGTTTAACCAACTCCGAAAAGTTAGAATTTCACATATAAAATGGTACATATAACTTCCGATGAGCTCAATATAAAACACATTCATTTTCCACATAGTATTCAACATTATTAGTGCTAAACTATTCATCTAACATATGCCATTGTTTTTAATGTCTTATTAATACCTTCCTTTTTGCATGCTCTCCAATCAGGCCACCCATATTTATTTATGCAAACCATCTAACAGACTTATTTGTTCTAGCCTTAGTTATGTTAGGGCAGGTGGAGTTAGGTGAAGTCAGTATTTTCTATGATAATTTTAAGAAAATTTGCTATATCTTATCAAAGGCATCCTATTAAAACCTAAATTCATCTAAATCTATCAAAAATATACTTATTCTACACGAATTTGACTAAATTCAACCCAGCAAAAGCTAAACTAACTAAATATGAGCATCCCATATCCTCACATACAAGTCTATCTCACCTCTGTCCAAACATTACATGAGTTGGTCATATAGCTCGAACCCCAAATAGGAAAATTGACACTATTTCATAAACATGCTTGTTCATTACTAAGATATTATATATATCCTTCCCTACACGACCTCACCTAACCTGATCTAGCATATTCAACAACTTGATTTAGTTCAAGTTGGTGAAATTTAAGCTATACCACTTAAATTCGACCAAATTTATGGCAATTTCCACCAAATATACCCAAATGTTGTGTAGCATAGCACTACCAAAGCCCGTTTCTACTAACATTTTCTCCTATTCCATACTACCCTACACAACCTCACCTAACCTGACCTAGCTTATCCAAACCTGGACTTGGTTAAAGTTGGCGAAATTTATCTATGCCACCTAAATTCGACCTAATTTAAGACAATTTCCACCGAAATATACCAAATGTTGTGTATCATAACAACGCCAAAGCCCATTTTTACCTACATTTTCTCCTATTCCATCCTACCTTACACAACCTAACCTAACCTAGCATATCCAAACCTAGATTTGGTTAAAGTTTGTAAAATTTAAGCTATTCCCACCTAAATTTGAACAAATTAAAGACAATTTCCACCAAATATACCCCAAATGTTGTGTATCATATCACTGTCAAAGCCCAATTGTTTTTTTACCAACATTTTCTCCTATTTCCATCCTATCCTACACAACCTCATCTAACCTAACCTAGCATATCTAAACCTGGATTTGGTTAAAGTTGGCGAAATTTAAGCTATACCACCTAAAATTAGACCTAATTTAAGGCAATTCCCAGCAATATATCAAAATGTTGTTGAATATTAATGTATTTGGGTATTCAAAGGACGGTTGGGTTGATGCACAAACAACACGTTCCTCCCAGATTTACGATAAATTTGAAGTTAGATAAAGGGAGGTTAGGTCCAGGACGGTTGGGTTGATGTGTAAAAACAAAAACACCTACCCAACAATATAGCTACAATATCGAACACGATTCCAAGTTTTAAAGAAGAGGGGTTGTTAGGTCCATATCCAAAACATCACTTTTCTATGAATATGGTTACAATGTTCAACAAAGAACCTGGTAGGTTAGGCACAGTGCGGATAGGTTCATATCCAAAACTTTAAGTTTTCGAAGAAAATAGAAAAAATATTCAACAAAGCTCCAAGACTCTTGCAGGTTAGGCACGGGCATTTAGGTTCATATCCAAAAAACATCACTTCTCTGAGTATATGTCGTATCAGAGGTCAGGTCCAGGTTTAGATTGAATGTGTGAAAATGTGGGTAAAATGGGTTTTGGCTGTGCTAGGATACACAACATTTAGGCATATTTGGTGGAAATTGTCTCCAATTTGGTGGCGATAGCTTAAATTTCCCCCCCATTAATCAAATCTGCTAGGTCAGGGTTAGGTAAGGCTATGTAGGGTAGGTTGGAATATGTGAAAACTTGGCTAAAATGGTCTTTGACTGAGATATGTAACAAAAACATTTTGGGTATATTTGGTAGAAATTGTCTTAAATTAGGTTGAATTTAGGCGGGAAAGGCATAAATTTTGCCAACTTTAATCAAATCAAACTTTGGATATGCCAGGTGAGGCTGGGTAGGGTTGACCTAGGGCAGGTTGGAATAGGTGAAAAACTTAGCTAAAATAAGCTTTGACCGTACTATGTTAAAAAAAACATTTTTGAATATATTAGGTGGAAATTGTCTTAAATTAGGTCCAATTTATGTGGGATAACTTAAATTTCGCCGACTTTAACCAAATCTAGGTTTGGATATGCTAGGTTAGGTTAGGTAAGGTTGCGTAGAATAGGATGGAATATGAGAAAATATAGGTAAAAATGGCCTTTGGCGTTGCTATGATACACAACATTTGGGTATATTTCGGTGGAAATTGTCTTAAATTAGGTCGAATTTAGGTGGCATAGCTTAAATTTCGCCAACTTTAACCAAATCTAGGTTTGGATATGCTAGGTCAGGTTAGGTGAGGTTGTGTAGGGTAGTATGGAATAGGAGAAAATGTTAGTAGAAATGGGCTTTGGTTTTGCTATGCTACACAACATTTGGGGGTAATTGGTGGAAATTGCCATAAATTTGGTCGAATTTAAGTGGTATAGCTTTAATTTCACCAACTTGAACTAAATCTAGGTTTGAATATGCTAGATCAGGTTAGGTGAGGTCGTGTATGGAAGGACATATATAATATCTTAGGGGTAATGAACTAGCATGTTTATGAAATAGTGTCAATTTTCCTATTTGGGGTTTGAGCTATATGACCAACTCATGTAATGTTTGGACAGAGGTGAGATAGGCTTGTATGTGAGGATATGGGATGCTCATATTTAGTTAGTTTAGCTTTTGCTAGGTTGAATTTAGTCAAATTCGTGTAGAATAAGTATATTTTTTGATAGATTTAGATGAATTTAGGTTTTAATAGGATGCCTTTTGATAAGATATAGCAAATTTTCTTAAAATTATCATAGAAAGTACTGACTTCACCTAACCCCACCTGCCCTAACATAACTAAGGCTAGAACAAATAAGTCTGTTTTTTGGTTTGCTTAAATAAATATGGGTGGCCTGATTGGAGAGCATGTAACAAGGAAGGTATTAATAAGACATTAAAAACAATGGACATATGTTAGATGAATAGTTTAGCACTAAAAATGTTGAAATACTAATGTAAAATGAATGTGTTTTATATTGAGCTCATCGGAAGTCATATGTACCATTTTTATATGTGAAATTTTAACTTTTGGGGAGTTGGTTAAACTCAGCATATTAATGTCCTAAATATACCTAGAAAAATATCATGCAAATTGTGTATTGTTTGACCTAGTTGGTTGTGTTTGTATTTGTACATATATAGCACAATTAATATACTTGTGTATTAATTGTGCAGATTATGTATTTTGCATAAGTTGTATGATTATTGCAATTATGTATTGATTATATTTCTATAAATTGTGTATTGTTTTGTGCAAGGTATGTATTTTATATTTTTGTATGTGTATGTGGAAATTGTGTAGTGTGTAAATTGTGTAGTTGTGTAAATTGTGTAGTTGTGTATTTAATGAATATGTGCTAGTTATGTATTGTTCATATTTGGGTAAGTTGTGTATTGATTATATTTTTTGAGCAAGTTGTGTAAATGTCGCAATTGTATTTGTGTAAATCGTGTATTTATGCTAGTTCTGTATTTTCATATTTGGGGTAGTTATGTATCGTACGTATTTGTTCTAGATATGTATTTGTGCAAGTTGTGTAATAATAATTATGAAAGATGTGTAATATATGTGAAAGTTGTGTATTAATTGCGCATGATGTGTAATTGCATATGGACGAATTGTTTATTTAAACCTTTGTGTATTGATTGTCATTGTGCAAGTTGAGTAATTATATAGCAAATTTGCTTGTAATAATTGTGCAAAGATGTATAATAATTACACAATTTATGTAATAATTGCCCATATTTTAAAATAATTTTTGTGCTACTAGAGCATTTATGCAAGTTCTTAATTTGTTGAAGTGGAACTGGTGTAACTGTATTTTTGTGTGCAAATTGTGTATTTTGTGTAAGCTCTGTAATCTGAAAAAATAGATCTTCATGGTGTAAGTGTATTTTGGTTTATGAGACAATGTGTGGGTATTTTGTGAAAATTATGTTTGTGAAATTGTGTAATTTTAGTTAAAGCGCACCTTTGATTGTTTAAATGCATAAGCATTTTGATATATTTGTGGAAATACCATGCTTTGTGTAAATGTCATACTCTGAGTATACATGCAATATTGTGTAAATGGTATATTTTTGTGTGCAACTAACATATTTTGTATGTAATGTCATAGTTTTGTCTATAAATGACATATTTTTTTGATGGTGAGTGTAAATAATATATTTTGTGCATAAATGGCATATTTCGTGTGTAAATGCCGTATTTTCTGTGTATGGCATAAATTTCATCTGATTAATTGGGAAATGGTGGTAAAAAACTAGCCTATTCTCTATGAATGTATGGGTTGTGGAGTATGTGTAGGTATGTATGCTTGTATTTGCGATTGTTGGTTTAGAAACAAGTTACCTGATTTGCGTAGCAAGACTAGGATTTTTTTTTTGAGGTGTAGAAATGATTAGCCTATGAATATAGTGGCTAGCATCCAGCTGAGTTGCTAGATGGATGAATTGAGCTGCGACATTTCGATAGCTATTTGGTGGATGTGAGGACAGTTGAGTAGCCTATGAACACAGCTACTAATCCGCTGTGCTGCCAGATGTGTGGTAACTACTGGTGGATTATAGTACGATATCTAGCTATAGGGTTTCATAATTGCTGTTGTGGATAAAACTAAAATGAGACCTATTTATTAAAACTATTATTGTAAACTAATACTTTAAGTGGGATCCCTTGATTGTTTTAAGCACAGGATGGGCATGAATATGAATGAGATTGGGTGGAAATATATAGGAGCTGCCTCGTATGGGCCAATAGGACTTCTGCAGGTACCTTTATTCTTATGTTTAGCTCACCTGCTATGCTGCCAGATGTACGAGTCTACAAAAAATTGCGGTATGACATTTGGACTGCTGTTATACTTTTGCACTTATCGCCGAATAATAATTATAGTTGTGGATAATTAAAATGTATATTCTTAAACCTCTGATTAGGTTAGATGGGGGATGGTTAGTCTAGCCATTTTTGAATAATAACATCAAATATAGTACACATGCCAGTAGGACGCTGAAGGCCGCATTGGCCATCTGGTGACGTCACACATAGTTGATCAGTCAGGTGCTGTGGTACCTTGACACTTATACGCTAATGGCCAGCAATACCCTATCCCTATACCTGAGATCGCTTTTCATGATCTCACTAAACAACAACAACTGGTCTGTAGAATGTATTTGTTTGTTATATAATAAGTAAGGTTACGATGGTTTGATAGGGTTTATGAATAACAGAAAATATGAGCAATGAGCGAAAATACGAGCAAAGATACCGGAATATGGCCTGTGATGTCACAGAGGACAGTTGAGGTATTGAGAGTGATAAAGTGTTCGCACTAATGTGTGAACCTCCTAGGATCGGCAATCAGCCTGTGGGCTAGAAGCATTGATCTCTTTGGCGCCTCGCACCACACTAGGGATGATGACGTCAGAAAAGAAGGTAACTGCAGAAGGCCTTATTTCAAAACATGAGAGGCTTGCTTTCACTCATTGTAGTTTATATATATGTATACTGAATGAGTATTTTTGATTTGTTATATTCTACAGCAAGGTGTGGGAGGCATGTTTTTTGAGCGAATGTGAGATGTGCATATATATTTATCCCTTCAATTGCGCATCGCATCATATGATGCTTTGACCGACTTGCAGTAAATTGCGCATCGCATCATATGATGCTTTGGAGTACTACGCAAGATTTAAACAGCCCGCGGATACACGGGGTTCACCACACCTTCATCAGGGCTCTTGTAAACAGACGCCATTTAAAAAAAATCGTGGGCCAAACTTCCGGGTGTTAGGGGCCACAGTATTGAGTAAGCTACCAAGCCTGACGCACGCAGCATGAGCTCACAGCACTGCTGTTCAGCTTGTGACCACAGCATCGCCTAAAAATGCCCTAATATACTTGTTCATGCTATTATGTAGCGATAATATTATTACAGAAGACCCCTGACTGTGATAAAACTGACCAGGGTTCTGATAACAGCAGGGATTGTGGTGATATTTAGCGCTGTGTGCCATGGAGGGAGGAATAATGCTGTGGGAGGGAGGATTGTGGCGATGTTTTCTGACTGTGTGTGGCCACCTTTTATTGATTGCACTCACCATACCAGCTTAGTGGTTCGCTATGGTGAACACAAATGTAGATACTTATATATAACGTGTGTATAGAGGGTACAAACAGCAAGAGGAGTAGGTTGGGAGCCGCCATTTTGGTGAGGGAAGAGTGTCGTCTGCAGGACTTACCATGTTGTTTACTGATGACCACGATGGTCTTTGGGCACCATACCAGTTTACTTGTACAAGTATGGTGAATAAAACAGGTAGATATTTATATGTAATGTGTGTATATAGCGTAATAACACCACAAACAGTATTGTTGGAGGAGAAATATTAGTGCGTCTGGCCTTGAGAGAGGCAGCCATCTGTGAGGACTGTGAGGTCCTACGTCTTTGTGCCTTTACTCACCATACAAGCTTAGATGTACAGTTATGGTGAACAAAACATGTAAATACTTATATATAACGTCTGTATATAAAAGCAAAAACAGTATGGTGGGTGGAGAATGGTGGCAAGTCAGGTGAGGTGAGGTGAGGGAGGGAGGGAGTGGCAGGCAGTGGCGGCCTGCCACTGCCACTACCACTCAGCATACCAACTTAGTGGTTCGTTATGGTGAACACAAATGTAGGTACGTATATATAGCGTCTGCATATAGTGAATAAGGGCAAAAACAGTATTGTGGGAGGAGAATGTGGGTGAGTCAGGTGACTTGAGGGAGGACATGAGTGGCTGGCTGGTACACGTCGGTCACTCCTCGTTACTTCTTGACTCATAATAGCAACTTAGTGGTTCGTTATGGTGAACAAAACATGCAGATACTTATATATAACCTGTGTATATAGTGTAATAACCGACAAAGTATTTGTTCACTGTTTGATGAACATAATTGAATCAACAACATGCACACCATATTTTTGAGTACAGCGATGATTCACTCATTTTATTATATAAATATATCACACTACACACTATTGAATAATATTACAGAAAAAACTACGAAAAATCAATCAGAGACATTGAAATAATTAGGTAATTATCTCTTTGTGGCAACTCTGGCCTGACAGCTGGCGATCAACAGACTGCCTGGGACGCACACTGAGTCAGCGCCTATTTTTTGCCAGACTTCCCTGCCCTATAGTGGGCAATATATGCCACTTACGATTTTTTTTATTATTTTTTCCGTGATCAGTGAACACAAATTAACAGGTTAGGAAGAAAAAATATTTTTTTTTTTGTTTTGGTATGCGCCTGTGGGTGTCAAATGGAATATAGCTATGCGCCATTTAAGGGTTATGCACGTGCATACATACTTATGCGTTAATGCAGCAATATTGGATTACTACTGAAATCTCATTGAAGTCACCACACATGGCAGGGGACTATTTTCATACAAATGGTTGATAGTGGGTTTTCATTTTTATTTTTGCCCTATGCTCAATAAGCAATCTCCGAAGAAAAATTGACAAAGCTTAAATTTCATTCTCTAGAAAGGTGAAGAAATAAGAGGGGGACATGATAATGGGGGTATTAATAGCCTATTAAACGTATCAACATGAGACAGAACATGAAACAATGGGTATAAATTGAATAAGTTTTAAGATTTAGGAAAAAGTCGTGGTAAATACTGATTCGGTAACAAGGGGAGAATGCTGAGATACATGATAGTTCATGATCTGTGTTGCTTTCTCTTTTGCTACATGCAATGGCCGATGGTTGGAAGTAAATAGGAAATTTAAAATAGACTAGGGATGATGGTATTATACATTAGGTTTCAGGGACAATGTTGTAACGCAAAACACACGACTCATAGACTGGCTTTTTAATCCCTTAAACGTCCCTATGCAGGAACGCTGAGCAGCTAGCTGGTGACGTCATTGACCATTAGCGATGCCTGTGCATGGGCCAGCGGGGTAACGAAAAATGCACGACTCAAATCGCGGCCGTTTAAATCCACGGGGGGGAAATTCATTGCTCAAATCGATGCAGTTGACATCCACTTTTAAAAATCACGAAAAAACAAATGGCCCAAGCACTGGTCCGTAACCATTTGTAACGAAAAAACACATGACTCAAATCATGGCCGTCACAATTGGTAACGAAAAACACACGACCCAAATCGCGCCCGTCACCATTTGTATCGAAAAACACGACTCAAATCGCGGCCGTCACCATTTGTATCGAAAAACACACGACTCAAATCGCGGCCATCACCATTTGTATCGAAAAACACACGACTCAAATCGCGGCCGTCAACATTTGTATCGAAAAACACACGACTCAAATCGCAGCCGTCACCATTTGTATCGAAAAACACACGACTCAAATTGCTGCCGTCACTATTTGTATCGAAAAACACACGACTCAAATCGCGGCCAATGGAAAAAGCAAAACGGCCGCAATTTTAGTCTTACCCCACTACTCTCGTCTAGCTCCAAGTCCGGCCCATACCCCATACCCAAGACTTTCCAATCTATTTGCCCCAAAAATTTCTTAGGCTATTGAAATCAGCTTCTTTAACAGAAAATCAGGCACTTTAACAGAATTTTCTCCTACAGATCTATTCCATTCAATGCTAAATCTGATTTCTTTATAATCACTGTTCCCTAGCTTACTCCCTATTTCGATGTCCTTAATTTGTGTTTCCCTGTTAGTTAACACTAAATCTAAAATATTATCTCCCAGCGTTGGTTCCTTAATGTGTTGCGTAAGAAAGCAATCGTCAATTAATTCTAGAAAATCCTCTGCTTCACTATTCCCTGTTTTGTTCAACAAGTTTATTCCACTAAAATTTAAGTCACCCATGACATAAATACTGTTAGATCTAGATGCTCTAGATATTTCATCCCATAGATGCTTTGCTTCCATTCTGTCTAAATTTGGTGGCCTATATATAACTCCTATTATAATGTTATTTACTTTTCGTTTAATTCTATCCAAATAGTTTCTGTGTGTGGCTCAGTTTTGATTCCCTCTTTGAGACTACATTTCAAATTGTCCCTACATATATAGCTACTCCCCCTCCTCGTCTAATATATCGATCTGTGTGAAATAGTTTAAATCCATTTATTTGATATTCAGCTAATAGTTCTCTATTTTCTACATCATCCACGTTTCGGTAAGTGCAATAATATCAATTTTTTTTGTACAGTCAAGAGCATTTAAATCGTTTATTTTATTTCTTAGACTTCTAGTGTTAGTGTAATATACCCTAAGTGATTGTTATTTTGAGGCTCTTCTCTTTCCCTGATAATTTTGCCAATTCTTTTCTCCCACAAACACTATTTTTATTACTTCCTTCCTCCAAATCAATTCCCATACCACTATCTACTAACAGTTAGAACCAAACAACGCCTCTAACCACTGGTTCCAACGAGTTCGCAACAACAACATCCCCAGCCCTCGATAGATGTACCCCATCCCAAGCATACATTTAATTTCTTCCATAGAGTGTTCCCAGTTGTCTATGAAAGATATTGCATTTGATTGCAATATCTTTCCAGCCGGCAATTGACACCAAGTGCCCTCGACATCCATTCATTTCCCACTCCCTTTCTTGGAAGAATGCCACATATGATCGAGATTCCGCCCTTCTAACTTATTATATGGCTGTTTTATACCTCTGAATCAGTTCCTCACTCCTAACTCGACCAACATCATTTCCTCCCGCGCTAATGCAAATAACGGGATTGTTCCCATTTCCAGCCATAATATCATTCATGTTGTTTATAATATCACCAATATCAGCTCCGGGATAGCAAACCCTTATCCTATTCCCCTATCTCTAGCACAGAACGTTCTATCCAAATACCTTATCTGGGAATCTACCGCAACTAAGTTTGCTTAGGTACGTCCTTTACTCTCTGAGGGGCCTGTGCCTCGTTGCTTTCCCTTTTGCGTGACCCACAGTCTCACCACAGCACTCGTCCTCCAATATGGCAATGAATTAGTAGTTCTTATGGCGTCTGTAGGCGGCTTTATCAA
>WNGS01043123.1:20408-43717 GCA_020271785.1 Procambarus virginalis
CAGAAAAAAAGATATTATTGCAACTTACCGAAACGTGGATGAATGTGATAATAGAGAACTATTAGCCGAATATCAAATAAATGGATTTAAACTATTCACACAGATAGATAATTAGACGAGGTGGGGAGTAGCCATATACGTTAGGGACAATTTGAAATGTAGCAAAGAGGGAATCAAAACTGAGCCACACACAGAAACTATTTGGATAGAATTAAACGAAAAAGCAAATAATATTATAATTGGAGTTATATAGGCCACCAATTTAGACAGAATGGAAGCAAAGCATCTATGGGATGAAATATCTAGGGCATCTAGATCTAACAGTATTATGTCATGGGTGACTTTAATTTGAGTGGAATAAACTGGTTGAACAAAACAGGGAATAGTGAAGCAGAAGATTTTCTAGAATTAATTGACGATTGCTTTCTTACGCAACACATTAAGGAACCAACACGGGAAAATATATTTTAGATTTAGTGTTAACTAACAGGGAAACACAAATAATGACATCGAAATAGGGAGTGAGCTAGGGAACAGTGATCACAAAGAAATCAGATTTGGCATAGAATGGAATAGACCTGTAGGAGAAAATTCTGTTAAAGTGCCAGATTTTCGAAAAGCTGATTTTAATAGCCTAAGAAATTTTTTGGGTCAAATTGATTGGAAAGTCTTGGGTATGGGGTGTGGGCCGGTCTTGGAGCGAGACATGAACCCAGCGATAGGTGATGTAAATGGGGATTTCGATGTAGATTCAATTTATAACGTATTTAAGAATATTCTAAACAAAGCACAGGAACGTAGTATACCACACAAATTGAATAGATCGATTACTAATGACCCAAGTGGATAACAAAGAATTTGAAGAATCTTATAGGTAAAAAGAGAGCTTGGTACAAGAGGATTAAAAATGGGGAGGTCACTTTAGAACAGGAATTGTACAACTAGTTTAGTTTAAAAAAGAGATAGGGCAAAAGAAACTATGAAGTTCGTATAGCAGGGCAAGCAAAGACAAATCCTAAAGGGTTTTTTCAGTTATATCGAACTAAGACTAGGGAAAGGATAGGTCCATTAAAAACTGAGACAGGTCAAATAACAGATAGTGATGAAGAGATGAGTAGTATTTTTAATAAATATTTTGTATCTGTATTTACTAAAGAGGAACTTAACAATATGCCTTCAGCCAACAAGTCTATGTGGGTGGGGACGAGGACAGGTTGACGAGTTTAGCAGTTACCAGGGAGGATGTTCTTAAACAAATAGTAAAACTCAAACCAAACAAATCCCCAGGGCCGGATGAAGTGTTTGCCAGAGTGCTGAAAGAATGCAAAGAGGAGCTTTGTGACCCACTGTCAATCATATTTAATAAATCAATAGAGTCAGGCACAGTGCCAGAGTTTTGGAAAGTTGCTAATGTGATACCAGTTTTTAAGAAAGGAGATAGATCACTTGCGTCTAACTATCGACCAATTAGCCTAACGTCTATTGTGGGAAAGTTACTCGAATCTATAATAGCAAATAAAATTCGTCTTCATCTTGAAAAACATAAATTAATAATTGAGTCGCAACATGGTTTTATAAATGGCCGTTCATGTTTAACAAATTGTTATCTTTTTATTCTAGCATAGTTGAGGCAGTTGATAGTGGTAAGGATTGTGATGTTGTGTACCTTGACTTTAGCAAAGCTTTCGATACAGTGCCACATGAAAGACTGATTAAAAAGATAGAGGCTCATGGTATTGGGGGTGCTATATTAAGCTGGATTAGGGCATGGCTATACCAAAGGAAACAGAGAGTTAGTATAAATGGAGTCAAGTCAGAGTGGGAAATGTTGTAAGTGGAGTGCCTCAAGGCTCTGTCTTGGGACCTCTGTTGTATAATATATATAAATGATTTAGATTCAGGTTTGAGTAGCAACATTTGCAAATTTGCCGATGATACGAAAATCGGTAGGGAAATTAATTCGGAGGAGGACTCACTATCACTTCAAGTTGATCTAGATAGGGTTTTGAAATGGTCAAAGGACTGGCAGATGCAGTTTAATGCTGATAAATGTAAAGTTCTGAGGCTAGGTAATGATGATAGAGTTACAAGATACGAGCTAGATGGTGTTGAGATTGCGAAGTCGGATTGCGAAAGGGATCTGGGAGTTATAATTAGTAAGAATTTAAAACAAAAGGATCAATGCATAAATGTTCGTAATAAGGCAAATAGGACACTCGGATTTATTAATCGCAGCGTAAGTAACAAGACACCTGGTGTGGTCTCAAGCTATATCTTGCTCTGGTTAGGCCCCATTTAGATTATGCAGTTCAGTTTTGGTCGCCATATTATAGAATGGATATAAATTCACTTGAACGTGTCCAGCGTAGGATGACTAAGTTAATTCCCCAAATTAGAAATCTTTCATATGAAGAAAGATTAACAAAGCTTAATTTGCATTCACTGGAAAGGCGAAGAGTTAGGGGTGACATGATAGAGGTTTACAAGTGGATGAATGGACATAACAAAGGGGATATTAATAGGGTATTGAAAGTATCAACACAGGACAGAACGCGAAACGGTATAAATTGGATAAGTTTAGATTTAGGAAAGACTTGGGTAAATACTGGTTCAGTAACAGGGTTGTTGATTTGTGGAACCAATTGCCGCGTAACATTGTGGAGGTGGGGTCCCTCGATTGTTTCAAGCATGGGTTGGACATGTATATGAGTGGGATTGGGTGGTTATAAATAGGAGCTGCCTCGTATGGGCCAATAGGCCTTCTGCAGTTCTTTGTTTATGTTCTTATGTCTTTGATTGTTTAAATGCATAAGCATTTTGATATATTTGTGGAAATACCATGCTGTGGTAAATGTCATACTGAGTAAATGCAATATTGTGTAAATGGTATATTTTTGTGTGCAACTGACTATTTTGTATATAATGCCATAGTTTTGTCTATAAATGACATATTTTTGTGTATATTTGGTATATTTGAGTGTAAATAATATAACGGTATATTTTGTTATATAATATAATACTAATATGTGTAATAATTTGTGTGCAACTAACATATTTGTATGTAATGTCATAGTTTGTCTATAGTAATAATATAATGGTATATTTTGAGTGTAAATAATATATTTTGTGCATAAATGGCATATTTCGTGTGTAAATGCCGTATTTTCTGTGTATGGCATAAATTTCATCTGATTAATTGGGAAATGGTGGTAAAAAACTAGCCTATTCTCTATGAATGTATGGGTTGTGGAGTATGTGTAGGTATGTATACTTGTATTTGCGATTGTTGGTTTAGAAACAAGTTACCTGATTTGCGTAGCAAGACTAGGATTTTTTTTTGAGGTGTAGAAATGATTAGCCTATGAATATAGTGGCTAGCATCCAGCTGAGTTGCTAGATGGATGAATTGAGCTGCGACATTTCGATAGCTATTTGGTGGATGTGAGGACAGTTGAGTAGCCTATGAACACAGCTACTAATCCGCTGTGCTGCCAGATGTGTGGTAACTACTGGTGGATTATAGTACGATATCTAGCTATAGGGTTTCATAATTGCTGTTGTGGATAAAACTAAAATGAGACCTATTTATTAAAACTATTATTGTAAACTAATACTTTAAGTGGGATCCCTTGATTGTTTTAAGCACAGGATGGGCATGAATATGAATGAGATTGGGTGGAAATATATAGGAGCTGCCTCGTATGGGCCAATAGGACTTCTGCAGGTACCTTTATTCTTATCTTTAGCTCACCTGCTATGCTGCCAGATGTACGAGTCTACAAAAAATTGCGGTATGACATTTGGACTGCTGTTATACTTTTGCACTTATCGCCGAATAATAATTATAGTTGTGGATAATTAAAATGTATATTCTTAAACCTCTGATTAGGTTAGATGGGGGATGGTTAGTCTAGCCATTTTTGAATAATAACATCAAATATAGTACACATGCCAGTAGGACGCTGAAGGCCGCATTGGCCATCTGGTGACGTCACACATAGTTGATCAGTCAGGTGCTGTGGTACCTTGACACTTATACGCTAATGGCCAGCAATACCCTATCCCTATACCTGAGATCGCTTTTCATGATCTCACTAAACAACAACAACTGGTCTGTAGAATGTATTTGTTTGTTATATAATAAGTTAGGTTACGATGGTTTGATAGGGTTTATGAATAACAGAAAATATGAGCAATGAGCGAAAATACCTGCAAAGATACCGGAATATGGCCTGTGATGTCACAGAGGACAGTTGAGGTATTGAGAGTGATAAAGTGTTCGCACTAATGTGTGAACCTCCTAGGATCGGCAATCAGCCCGTGGGCTAGAAGCATTGATCTCTTTGGCGCCTCGCACCACACTAGGGATGATGACGTCAGAAAAGAAGGTAACTGCAGAAGGCCTTATTTCAAAACATGAGAGGCTTGCTTTCACTCATTGTAGTTTATATATATGTATACTGAATGAGTATTTTTGATTTGTTATATTCTACAGCAAGGTGTGGGAGGCATGTTTTTTGAGCGAATGTGAGATGTGCATATATATTTATGCACGTGACTATAAATAGTCACCACGCATGGCAGGGGACTATTTTCATACAAATGGTTGATAGTGGGTTTTCATTTTTATTTTTGCCCTATGCTCAATAAGCAATCTCCGAAGAAAAATTGACAAAGCTTAAATTTCATTCTCTAGAAAGGTGAAGAAATAAGAGGGGGACATGATAATGGGGGTATTAATAGCCTATTAAACGTATCAACATGAGACAGAACATGAAACAATGGGTATAAATTGAATAAGTTTTAAGATTTAGGAAAAAGTCGTGGTAAATACTGATTCGGTAACAAGGGGAGAATGCTGAGATACATGATAGTTCATGATCTGTGTTGCTTTCTCTTTTGTTACATGCAATGGCCGATGGTTGGAAGTAAATAGGAAATTTAAAATAGACTAGGGATGATGGTATTATACATTAGGTTTCAGGGACAATGTTGTAACGCAAAACACACGACTCATAGACTGGCTTTTTAATCCCCTTAAACGTCCCTATGCAGGAACGCTGAGCAGCTAGCTGGTGACGTCATTGACCATTAGCGATGCCTGTGCATGGGTCAGCGGGGTAACGAAAAATGCACGACTCAAATCGCGGCCGTTTAAATCCACGGGGGGAAATTCATTGCTCAAATCGATGCAGTTGACATCCACTTTTAAAAATCACGAAAAAACAAATGGCCCAAGCACTGGTCCGTAACCATTTGTAACGAAAAAACACATGACTCAAATCATGGCCGTCACAATTGGTAACGAAAAACACACGACCCAAATCGCGCCCGTCACCATTTGTATCGAAAAACACGACTCAAATCGCGGCCGTCACCATTTGTATCGAAAAACACACGACTCAAATCGCGGCCATCACCATTTGTATCGAAAAACACACGACTCAAATCGCGGCCGTCAACATTTGTATCGAAAAACACACGACTCAAATCGCAGCCGTCACCATTTGTATCGAAAAACACACGACTCAAATTGCTGCCGTCACTATTTGTATCGAAAAACACACGACTCAAATCGCGGCCAATGGAAAAAGCAAAACGGCCGCAATTTTAGTCTTACCCCACTACTCACGTCTAGCTCCAAGTCCGGCCCACACCCCATACCCAAGACTTTCCAATCTATTTGCCCCCAAAAATTTCTTAGGCTATTGAAATCAGCTTTTCGAAAATCAGGCACTTTAACAGAATTTTCTCCTACAGATCTATTCCATTCAATGCTAAATCTGATTTCTTTATAATCACTGTTCCCTAGCTTACTCCCTATTTCGATGTCCTTAATTTGTGTTTCCCTGTTAGTTAACACTAAATCTAAAATATTATTTCCCAGCGTTGGTTCCTTAATGTGTTGCGTAAGAAAGCAATCGTCAATTAATTCTAGAAAATCCTCTGCTTCACTATTCCCTGTTTTGTTCAACAAGTTTATTCCACTAAAATTTAAGTCACCCATTACATAAATACTGTTAGATCTAGATGCTCTAGATATTTCATCCCATAGATGTTTTGCTTCCATTCTGTCTAAATTTGGTGGCCTATATATAACTCCTATTATAATGTTATTTACTTTTTCGTTTAATTCTATCCAAATAGTTTCTGTGTGTGGCTCAGTTTTGATTCCCTCTTTGAGACTACATTTCAAATTGTCCCTAACATATATAGCTACTCCCCCTCCTCGTCTAATATATCGATCTGTGTGAAATAGTTTAAATCCATTTATTTGATATTCAGCTGATAGTTCTCTATTTTCTACATTCATCCACGTTTCGGTAAGTGCAATAATATCAATTTTTTCTGTACAGTCAAGAGCATTTAAATCGTTTATTTTATTTCTTAGACTTCTAGTGTTAGTGTAATATACCCTAAGTGAGTTGTTATTTTGAGGCTCTTCTCTTTCCCTGATAATTTTGCCAATTCTTTTCTCCCACAAACACATATTTTTATTACTTCCTTCCTCCAAATCAATTCCCATACCACTATCTACTAACAGTTAGAACCCAAACAAACGCCTCTAACCACTGGTTCCAACGAGTTCGCAACAACAACAACCCCAGCCCTCGATAGATGTACCCCATCCCAAGCATACATTTAATTTCTTCCATAGAAGTGTTCCCAGTTGTCTATGAAAGATATTGCATTTGATTGCAATATCTTTCCAGCCGGCAATTGACACCAAGTGCCCTCGACTTCCATTCATTTCCCACTCCCTTTCTTGGAAGAATGCCACATATGATCGAGATTCCTCCCTTCTAACTTATTATATGGCTGTTTTATACCTCTGAATCAGTTCCTCACTCCTAACTCGACCAACATCATTTCCTCCCGCGCTAATGCAAATAACGGGATTGTTCCCATTTCCAGCCATAATATCATTCATGTTGTTTATAATATCACCAATATCAGCTCCGGGATAGCAAACCCTTATCCTATTCCCCCTATCTCTAGCACAGAACGTTCTATCCAAATACCTTATCTGGGAATCTACCGCAACTAAAGTTTGCTTAGGTACGTCCTTTACTCTCTGAGGGGCCTGTGCCTCGTTGCTTTCCCTTTTGCGTGATCCGCAGTCTCACCACAGCACTCGTCCTCCAATATGGCAAATGAATTAGTAGTTCTTATGGCGTCTGTAGGCGGCTTTATCAAAGTCTTCTTAAGGCCCCTATCCTTTACAACTTTCAAAGACGAGGTATTTTTACTACTGGTCTTCTCCTTCGTTTCTTCTCGTTGTTGTTTCAGCTGTCGTACCTTCTCCCATAGAGAGTCCAACTCTGTCCTCAGGGCTCCAACTAGAGTCATCATGTCTTTCACTACAACTTCCATATTGCTATGATCATATAACAACACTCAGGAGCTCCGGCTAACACACCCTCTCACTGAGACTGGGAGAATTTTCAGAGAGATATGTTCATAGAAGTTTTGTTAAGGAAAATAGACATCTTAGCCGTGACTCAGTTTTTATATCTATTTACTACTGTGTCACCTGTAAAAGACTGAAATTGAACAGAGACCAGTTTAAACACTAAAATTTATTCAGAGACTATTTGAAGACCTATTTTCTTCAGAGTCCGTTTCAGACCAAATGTTTTCAGAGTCCATTTAAGACAGAGATTATTTTAGACTCAAATTAGTCCGAGCCCAGTAAAATTCGTCAGAGTCCAGTAAAGACAGAAAATTAATCAGAGACCATTTTCAGACCAATTTTCATCAGAGTCCAGTTTATGCCCAAAAATCGCCAGAGTTTGGTAAAGACCCAAAATTAGCCAGAGTTCAGTTCATGGAAAAATTTAGTCAGTGTCCGATTGAAGACAAAAATTAGTCAGAGACCATTTTAAGACCAAAATAATTCAGTTTTACTTACACCTGCATTCTTAAAGAGTTCTTATGGAGGAAATTTAAATATTTTCAGAGTCCAGTTGAGACCGCATTTATAAGGATAGTTTCACTACTAACAGCCCAGTTTTAACCCCATGTTACAGTTATATTTCAGACGTAATAAATCAAATTAAGTCAGTAAGCAAGTTCTAGCTCATGCTCCCGGCAGGAGCAGCATACTCTACACTTAGGGAGCCGGTGACTGAGCAGACAGAACACTGGACACGTCATTCTGTGGTCCCGGGTTCGATCCCGGGCGCCGGGGAGAGACAATGGCAGAGTTTATTTCACCCTGATGTCCCTGTTATCTAGCAGTAAATAGGTACCTGGGAGTTAGTCAGCTGTGATGGGCTGCTTCGTGGGGGTGGAGGCCTGGTCGAGGACCGGGCCGTGGGGACACTAAGCCCCGAAATCATCTCAAGATAAAATGTTCTATCTGCAGTTGCTGCCTCTTGCAAAATCTGCATGTGCTCGTGGCAGAAAGACGCCTTCCTCTCTCTTACCTGCTCGGACACGCATGTTCAAAGATGCTCATATCAATCTCGATCTTAAACTAATTTGATTTACTAGTAATTATTTAGAGAAATAAGGAAGTATGGCTTAAACTAACGTCACGAATAAATATATTGAATCATAATACATCTTCTCGCAAGGCAATCGATTTAATTAACACTACACAAATTAAACGAGAAGGGTCGACATGTATTTAATTTTACGTCATAGTAATATTTACTGTAATAATTAATTTAGTTAAATGGTCGAGTTCAGTACGGATAAAGATGCACAACTATTATTCCTTCCATAATGAACAATATTTTAGAAAGAAAGTGTAACATGGGGGGGAGGGGTTTTGATGTCTACTTTCTCCCCTTTACTCTCTGTACCTGTATTCTTACTTAGTTCTTTACCAAGGGACCCCAAAACGTTCACCTCTAGCCGACCCCACGCCACGTGGTCTCAAGACGATTGACCGTCTTAAGATTCTACAACCCGTATGACGTGACATAGGCTTTTAGCAAAGCTCTAGGATCTCCTTTCCGCCGCCACCACCAGACCAGTAACACGAAGCAATGATCGAGGTCTGGGTCGATCACGCTAAACAATCAACCTTGGGGCTTGATCCCCACTAGTAATATATAACCTTAGATCTTAAGTGTACAGTTAATTAAAATCGATGGGAATGATGGATTCGGATTCGGTGTTAGAATCGGCGCCCAATTCAACTCGACCACGTGGGGACCACGTGACAAGGATCAATTCACATATATATATATATATATATATATATATATATATATATATATATATATATATATATATATATATATATATATATATATATAACATACACATGGAAATAATGAAAATGCAGATTGCTAACTAAATAATTTATTCAAAACTAAACAAGATCTAAAGAAATGGCACTCCCTGACTGAACATATTAACGGTCTGACGATAAAATTAAAGGCAATGATTGGACCTATCCCTATAAAACTCTGAGCAACTTTACCTCTATCTTGACCAGCTTAGATGTTGGTGCTGGTCTTGGGGCCCGATGATGGAAAGGCCACCTGCCCTAGCTGCTACTCAAACCACACTGATCTGTCCTCTCTCTGATCTTCTCTACTCAGGAGCCCGGAGCAGAGTATTGTTCCACATAGCTTACCAAGTTACTTGTAGGGTTTGAGTTTTAACAATTAACCTCTGTTGTACTGAATGATCCAGATTGGTTGAATTATTTACTGAAGTTAAATTACACAAGCATATTAAGGAAGAGCTATTCCCAATTACAAAATAGTTATTTGACCTTTGAGAAAAATAGAGGACATGGCAACTGGTGACCTATGAACTCCAGGTCACTCCGCAATAAATAGTAGTCCTTGTTCGTGAAGTCACTGATGGTGACTTACTCAATAATTAGAATACTCTTGATATTATAACCAGTAATACTATACCATACAATTTGAATGCAAAATGAATGAAGGCTGATTTCTCTAAATAAGTGAATACTATAGGATGATTCATTATACGAACTATGAACAAAGACGTCAGCCATTTTGTGACTCAAGACTTGCTAATCCCCAGTGGAATGCGCGTTGCTGGGGTCAGGTCCCTAGACGAGACTTCTAGAACCTTCTGGATAATTCTTACAACAAGCCCAGTTTGTTACAACCCCCCCCACACAAGCACTTAGTAAACCTTGTTAATTTGTTAAAAAAAACGAGGTTTAGTATCCAAACCCACAACTCAACTCATGCCACAAACAAAAGCTAACCTAAGTAAGAAAAAATTTGACAATCATTAGTGTCCAACATCATCATAATAATAAACATGTTCAACTTCATAAATGTCTCAGCTGGCAACTGACAGCAATCCTCCAACATCAGAAATCATACATCCTACCCTTACCATTAGTAATCGAAATAGATCGATTACTAATGACCCAAAGTGGATAACAAAGAATTTGAAGAATCTTATAGGTAAAAAGAGAGCTTGGTACAAGAGGATTAAAAATGGGGAGGTCACTTTAGAACAGGAATTCGTACAACTAGTTAGAAATGTTAAAAAAGAGATAAGGAAAGCAAAAAGAAACTATGAAGTTCGTATAGCAGGGCAAGCAAGGACAAATCTTAAAGGTTTTTTTTCAGTTATATCGAACTAAGACTAGGGAAAGGATAGGTCCATTAAAAACTGAGACAGGTCAAATAACAGATAGGGATGAAGAGATGAGCAGTATTTTTAATAAAAATTTTGTATCTGTATTTACTAAAGAGGAACTTAACAATATGCCTTCAGCCCAACAAGTCTATGTGGGTGGGGACGAGGACAGGTTGACGAGTTTAGCAGTTACCAGGGAGGATGTTCTTAAACAAATAGTAAAACTCAAACCAAACAAATCCCCAGGGCCGGATGAAGTGTTTGCCAGAGTGCTGAAAGAATGCAAAGAGGAGCTTTGTGACCCACTGTCAATCATATTTAATAAATCAATAGAGTCAGGCAGAGTGCCAGAGTTTTGGAAAGTTGATAATGTGATGCCAGTTTTTAAGAAAGGAGATAGATCACTTGCGTCTAACTATCGACCAATTAGCCTAACGTCTATTGTGGGAAAGTTACTCGAATCTATAATAGCAAATAAAATTCGTCTTCATCTTGAAAAACATAAATTAATAATTGAGTCGCAACATGGTTTTATAAAGGGCCGTTCATGTTTAACAAATTTGTTATCTTTTTATTCTAGCATAGTTGAGGCAGTTGATAGTGGTAAGGATTGTGATGTTGTGTACCTTAACTTTAGCAAAGCTTTCGATACAGTGCCACATGAAAGACTGATTAAAAAGATAGAGGCTCATGGTATTGGGGGTGCTATATTAAGTTGGATTAGGGCATGGCTATACCAAAGGAAACAGAGAGTTAGTATAAATGGAGTCAAATCAGAGTGGGAAAATGTTGTAAGTGGAGTGCCTCAAGGCTCTGTCTTGGGACCTCTGTTGTTTATAATATATATAAATGATTTAGATTCAGGTTTGAGTAGCAACATTTGCAAATTTGCCGATGATACGAAAATCGGTAGGGAAATTAATTCGGAGGAGGACTCTCTATCACTTCAAGTTGATCTAGATAGGGTTTTGAAATGGTCAAAGGACTGGCAGATGCAGTTTAATGCTGATAAATGTAAAGTTCTGAGGCTAGGTAATGATGATAGAGTTACAAGATACGAGCTAGATGGTGTTGAGATTGCGAAAGGGATCTGGGAGTTATAATTAGTAAGAATTTAAAACAAAAGGATCAATGCATAAATGTTCGTAATAAGGCAAATCGGACACTCGGATTTATTAATCGCAGCGTAAGTAACAAGACACCTGGTGTGGTTCTCAAGCTATATCTTGCTCTGGTTAGGCCCCATTTAGATTATGCAGTTCAATTTTGGTCGCCATATTATAGAATGGATATAATTTCACTTGAACGTGTCCAGCGTAGGATGACTAAGTTAATTCCACAAATTAGAAATCTTTCATATGAAGAAAGATTAACAAAGCTCAATTTGCATTCACTGGAAAGGCGAAGAGTTAGGGGTGACATGATAGAGGTTTACAAGTGGATGAATGAACATAACAAAGGGGATATTAATAGGGTATTGAAAGTATCAACCCAGGACAGAACGCGAAACAATGGGTATAAATTGGATAAGTTTAGATTTAGGAAAGACTTGGGTAAATACTGGTTCAGTAACAGGGTTGTTACTGAACCAGTATTTACCAGTATTTGGGAAAGTTACTCGAATCTATAATAGCAAATAAAATTCGTCTTCATCTTGAAAAACATAAATTAATAATTGAGTCGCAACATGGTTTTATAAATGGCCGTTCATGTTTAACAAATTTGTTATGTTTTTATTCTAGCATAGTTCAGGCAGTTGATAGTGGTAAGGATTGTGATGTTGTGTACCTTGACTTTAACAAAGCTTTTGATAGTGCCACATGAAAGACTGATTAAAAAGATAGAGGCTCATGGTATTGGTGGTGCTATATTAAGCTGGATTAGGGCATGGCTATACCAAAGGAAACAGAGAGTTAGTATAAATGGAGTCAAGTCAGAGTGGGAAAATGTTGTAAGTGGAGTACCTCAAGGCTCTGTCCTGGGCCCTCTGTTGTTTATTATATATATAAATGATTTAGATTCGGGTTTGAGTAGTAACATTTGCAAATTTGCCGATGATACGAAAATCGGTAGGGAAATTAATTCGGAGGAGGACTCACTATCACTTCAAGTTGATCTGGATAGGGTTTTGAAATGGTCAAAGGACTGGCAGATGCAGTTTAATGCTGATAAATGTAAAGTTCTGAGGCTAGGTAATGATGATAGAGTTACAAGATACGAGCTAGATGGTGTTGAGATTGCGAAAGGGATCTGGGAGTTATAATTAGTAAGAATTTAAAACAAAAGGATCAATGCATAAATGTTCGTAATAAGGCAAATCGGACACTCGGATTTATTAATCGCAGCGTTAGTAACAAGACACCTGGTGTGGTTCTCAAGCTATATCTTGCTCTCGTTAGGCCCCATTTAGATTATGCAGTTCAGTTTTGGTCGCCATATTATAGAATGGATATAAATTCACTTGAACGTGTCCAGCGTAGGATGACTAAGTTAATTCCCCAAATTAGAAATCTTTCATATGAAGAAAGATTAACAAAGCTAAAATTGCATTCACTGGAAAGGCGAAGAGTTAGGGGTGACATGATAGAGGTTTACAAGTGGATGAATGGACATAACAAAGGGGATATTAATAGGGTATTAAAAGTATCAACACAGGACAGAACGCGAAACAATGGGTATAAATTGGATAAGTTTAGATTTAGGAAAGACTTTGGTAAATACTGGTTCAGTAACAGGGTTGTTGATTTGTGGAACCAATTGCCGCATAACATTGTGGAGGTGGGGTCCCTCGATTGTTTCAAGCATGGGTTGGACATGTATATGAGTGGGATTGGGTGGTTATAAATAGGAGCTGCCTCGTATGGGCCAATAGGCCTTCTGCAGTTGCCTTTGTTCTTATGTTCTTACTGACATAGCTAAATAACATGTCCCTATTCTAACAGCAAAGACTAGTTATTAAAATCTCCTGGCTTTTCACTAGCCATGTTCATGCGTCCTCTAGAGCCGGCCACACCTTGTGCTCAAACATAAAACATAAAAGTTATATCTTCAGACTGAACTTTCAGTCATCCGGGAGCGTACTACTGAACTATCAAGTTCACAGCCGTGTACTATCCACTCCCCAATCAATGTCAACCTTGACATGCTAATGAACACACCTAATATTTATTACTATATATATATATATATATATATATATATATATATATATATATATATATATATATATATATATATATATATATATATATATATATATATATATATATATATATATATGCTCCCAGAATCTCTGCATCGTGGCACAATCTCCTTCTATTTGGGAACGCATGCCTAGCATTACCGCCCAGGAGAGACAAGTCATTAGCAACCTCTGTAATCAGGGCACTTAATGAATTTCCCAGAGCAGACAACCTGGTCCGCCTCCCCCCTCGTGCCAAGAACACCAGCCGCAGGACGACCAACAGTAACTCATCTGAGAACCACAAAATGAGAGCACAGATCTCCAGGAAAATAGAAGAGGGCAATACCACAGGTGCCATCAGAATCATGACCAGCGATGACACTATTGCCCCCAGAAACGCCACGACAGCAGAGGCTCTTCAAGACAAACACCCACGCAGAGCCCCCGACAGCAGCAGGGATCCCCAGGAAAACAATGCTGGCATAGAACCCTTGACTGTTCGAGAATCTGAGGTGTACAAAGCAGCCATGTCTTTCCCAACAGGTTCAGCAGGAGGCTTTACAGGTCTAAGACCCCAGCACATCAAACAAATGCTGAACCCGGTGCTTGGAGATGCTGCAAAGGACCTTCTAGTGGAGCTTACCAGATTCTCCAACATGTGTTTGGCTGGCGGCATCCCTGAGGATATCAGGCCTGTCTTTTATGGAGCAGCACTCTGTGCTCTAAAGAAGAAGGATAGGGGTATCAGGCCCATTGCCGTTGGCAACACCCTCCGACGCCTCGTAGCTAAGGCTGCAGTGAGATCTATCAGCCAGGAAGCAGCCACCTTGCTGAAACCTCACCAGCTCGGGTTTGGGATTCCCCTAGGTTGTGAAGCTGCAGCACACGCAGCGCGGGCTTACATTGCTGATCTCTCGGACCAGAAGGCACTAGTAAAGCTTGACTTCAAAAATGCTTTCAATCAAGTCAGACGAGACGCGGTCCTCAGGGCTGTACACAACCATTTCCGTCCCCTTTACCCGTTCATCCGATCGTGCTACAGTGGGGACTCTAAGCTCCTTTTTGGGGAGCATGAAATAAACTCCTGTGAAGGTGTCCAACAAGGTGACCCCTTAGCACCCCTCCTTTTCTGCCTAGCTATCAAAGAGGTCACTGATAGTCTGACAAGCGAGCTAAACATCTGGTACCTGGATGATGGCACTCTCGCTGGAACCCCAGAAACCATTTTGGAGGATATAAGGAAAATCCAGGAGCAGGGAGCAGCCTTAGGCCTCATTCTCAATGCATCCAAGTGTGAAATAATTTCCCGCAACCCAGACATCATTGGGCAAATACAAAATGTTCTTCCAGACATTCTCATTGTCGAGCCACCGGACTGCACTCTCCTGGGTGCGCCCATTGGCCCACGAGCAATCGAGGAGGTCCTGGCTGCAAAAATCACTGATCTAAAGAGAATGCTGGACAGGATTGACAAGATTGATGCCCATGATGCTCTCTTTCTCCTCACAAGATGCCTGTCTCTCCCTAAGTTGACCTACTTTCTGAGATGTTCTCCATCCTACAGCAGCCCTAAGTTAAATGTGTATGACACCCTTCTGAGGTCCATGCTGGTGAAAGTCCTGAACCTGCCATTGGACGACTTCAGTGGGAGCAAGCAACCCTGCCTGTAAGACTTGGCGGCCTTGGTGTCCGCACAGCCTCCCAAATTGCTCTACCAGCCTTCCTTTCCTCCTCCCATGCATCGCACGACCTCGTCAGAGATATCTTACCTGCAACCTTGAGAGATTCAGCAGGAATACACGATCCTGCTTTCACTGAATGTTCAAATCAGTGGGATGTTCTGGCAGCCCCAGCAACCATTATAGAGCCAACAAAACAACACAAACAGTCCGGCTGGGACCACCCTCTAGTGGAAAAAGTAGCTGATGCCATGCTCAGCGCCGCAACATCAGACAAGGAGAAAGCCCGCCTCAGAGCAGTGCGTGCCCCCCATGCAGGAGACTTCCTCCTGGCAGTACCCATGTCAGCAATGGGCACGCGCCTAGATCCAGAATCCCTTCGTGTAGCAGTGGCCCTCCGCCTTGGTGCCCCAATTCACACTGAATACAAGTGTATTTGCAACA
The DNA here is from genome assembly GCA_020271785.1 of Procambarus virginalis. NCBI lineage: Eukaryota > Metazoa > Arthropoda > Malacostraca > Decapoda > Cambaridae > Procambarus > Procambarus virginalis. The sequence goes on from WNGS01043123.1 coordinate 36,300, forward strand.
GGGTGGAAGCAGACCAATACGGACTGCATGGGTTGCATTGTGGAAGCACAAAGGGCTGGCATGCAAGACACAACGAGGTCAATGACATCATCAAGAGAAGCCTCGTCTCAGCTAAGTGCCCAGCGGAGAGAGAACCTCGCATCCTAGGGGTCCAGAACCCGGATTTCCCCGCACTTCGCCCTGATGGCATCACCATATACTCATGGAAGGAGGGTAGACAGTTGGTGTGGGACTACACATGTGTATCCACCCTGGCTGACACCTATGTACACTTCGGAGCTGATCAAGCAGGTGGGGCGGCCAACCACAGGGAAACAGCAAAATCTCTCAAATACAGGCGACTGGCAGGCCAATACCTCTTTGTTCCCATAGCGTCTGAGACGCATGGCCCCTGGGGCAAGAGTGCCTTGGGATTTCTCAAGGAATTGGGTTCCAAGCTCATCGACGTCACCAGAGACCCAAGGGCTTGCAGTTTTTTGTTTCAGCGCCTCAGTGTGGCGATCCAGAGGGGAAATGCTTGCTGCGTCCTCGGTTCCTGTCCGGAAGCGGAGGAGCTTCAAGAGATACATAACCTTTAGGCATTTGTCTTGTATGTTTTGTAACCTTTAAATACACAATAAAGCATAAAAAAAAGGAAGGGGGTGGTAGGAGAAAAGCACACAGAAATTGTATTGGAGGGGACCTACATTCCCTCCAATGCGTTATGTGTGATTTCCTCCGAGGCTATGGGTCCCCCTTCTTCCAGCCAGAGGTGGTACTCCCTTCCTATATGTAAAAAAAAAAAATATATATATATATATATATATATATATATATATATATATATATATATATATATATATATATATATATATATATATAAAATTCTATACTAAATCACAGGTTTCAGCTGACTGTACAGCTAAGTGTTCGCACTCCCTAGAAGTGTCAATGTTTATATTGGTCCGCCTCTCCTGTGTTCAAACATTCTGAAAAAAACACACAACATAATTTTCCATAATCGTTTGTTCTGGGCTTAGACGATTACACAGGGACATCGATTTTACTTACTGACCAAATTATAGAGTACAATTTTCATATATCATTATACCAGAATAATTATTTTAAATCTGTGTTTCAACATTTATAAAGTATTGTGATTCTAAATCTGTTTTTCAACATTTATAAAGTATTGTGAGTCTAAATCTGTTTTTCAACATTTAAACAAAACTGTCCAGATATTCTTTACACAGATGTTCAGAGCCAACTTTGTTGTTTGTATCAATTGTTCATATTGAGTAATCGAAAAAAAAATCGATGCTGATGGACGCTGAATGTAGTCGATGACGCTATCGATCGATGTCGATCTTGCTTCGTCCCATGTGTAGACATCAATACCTGGTCCTCTTGTACACCTATCCGGTAGTCGTTAATGACGACAGAGTGTAGTAGAGCTGAGTGCCAAGTGACAGCTGTAGAATACTGTTACTTCGGCCATTGATCTTGCTCCCAACAGTCCAAACGTCTTCAAATCAATCACAGTTCACACGGCAGTCTCGATGTTAACTTGACGTCGCAGATGACCACAGCAGAGCAGGACTGGATGTACCAACGGTGTCTCGTAACAGGAGTGGTGTCAGAAGGCCGTAGAGGCGGGTTTGCTTGTTTGCAGATCAGGTGAATCTCGTCTTCCCTCATTGCTTACGTCATCTCAGGCTTTTCTTGATGTCACCAGGTTACTAGGCCGTAAACACCAACTGTGTATACCCTCGTATCGCCGACTTTAGGCCAAAGGAGGCAATTTTGCGACCTTCTATTGGCGAGTCCCGGAACTCTGTAGGGAAACCGTGCCTGTCACCTGTGACCGCCTTAGTTCCACGTTCCTGTTGCTTCAGATGACGTAATCATTAATCTTCCGGCGAAACTCTTGAGTACTGCTACTTGCTTTCCAGTTTCTTGACATCTCCTCCAACACTGCTGGAATGGCTGCAGTCTTGATGACGCAGCAGGTGGGTAGTGGTGATCTCGAGACAGCTACCCTGGCGTTCTATGGTACCTCCGGTGACTGCAATATGTGTACAGCTTGCTGGTCCTGACAACCTCGTTCAGTGACGTGAGACGTCGGCCGGGTGACTCTTGGATAGTCACTCATCTCCAAAGTAACTGATGTATGGGTTACTGGGTCTGGTGGGTGGAGGGCTTTGTGTAACGTGCCTCCCCCCTCGGTCTTACAGACAAGGGTTCATGCGTGGCTGGAACAACAGGGTCGGTGTACCAATCAGACCTGGGAACAGACAGACACAACACAACGGAAGCATAGATATACTCTGGGTTTGGTGGAGGTGGAACCCCAGAGCACGGTAAAAGTTGCTACCCGAGTTAAGTATAGAGATAGTTCACCTCATTGCCTTTACAGGAAAATCTAATGAATACTAAATTATACTAACCAAGGAAGTTACTTTACTGTACAGCGCGAGATCTCGTCACCATAGGGTGGCGAGACTGCACCTGACTACTGATGAGCGATGACAGAGGGTCATCCTCATCCCCTGACTCGTCGGTGAAGCCATGACTCAGCACTGCTGAGTCAGGAACTAGACCCGCTGAAGGCAGTTCTAATTCCTCTCTAGCATGATATTGTTTCAATTTATTTACATGAATTGTCCTTTCCACCTGGTCCTCGAATACTCCTTTTATTACAAGATTCACTGGCCCCGCCCTTTTAACTACTCTATATGGTCCTCGCCACCTCGGAGCTAGTTTCCTGCTCTGATTGGTGGGCGCAGCCTCATTCACTCTCAATACGTCAATACGAGGCTTCCTTCCTTCTACTCAAGAGGGCGCACTTTCTTGTCATAAAAATGAGCATACCGATTCCGTGCTTTCTTGGACGCTTCAGCTGCAATATTCCACGCATTTCTCATTTTTCCAAGGACCTCTGAAGGATAGTCCTCCCCGTATGTAACATTATGTCTGTTAAGCAGACCTGAGGGGAAATTGCATGAATTACCAGTAAACAAATGAAGTGGTTGTGTGTTAATTGATTGGTGGATGGCAGTATTCAAGGCTAACTGAACATAGGGTAGGTGTTCATCCCAGGTGTTTGCGTCATGTTCAGCAAGGATTGCAAGCATATCCTTGACTGAACGATTAGTCCGTTCCGTCATTCCGTTTGCTTGTGGGTGGTAGGCTGTTGTAAAAGCCGAAGTTGTCTCTAAAATCTTACAAACTTCTCTAAATATATTCCCATTGAATTCTTGACCCCGGTCAGAGACTAAAACTTTAGGAGGCCCGAATACAGTAACGAACCTACGCAAGAACGCATCTGCAACCGTACGAGAATCCTTCTGAGGTAATGCAACTAGTGTAGTGTACCTAGACAAGTGGTCAACTAGCACCAAACGTATCTATTCTCTGAATGACTGTGATGTAAATCAATCAAATCGGCCCCCACCCGATCTAAAGGTTCACGAATTTCAGGAAATTCCTGAAGTGGGGCTTGTACCTTAAGGGTACCTTTCCTCCTCTGGCAACGATTCACGAAATTGATTACTTCAGAAAGTAATCCTGGGAAATAAAATAGAGACTTTGCCTTTAAGTGGGTTTTAAAGACCCCGGATGCCCTGCAATTTTCGATGCATGCGCAAGCTTTAACGCTGATGACCGCAACGCGTCCGGAATAACTAGTTGAAATACTGCCCTATCATTCTGGCTATTAACATAATACAGGACGCCCTGTTTCATTTCAAAATCATGAATAGGTAAATTCTTTTTCTTTTTCGGGTATTTCCCTCCTTCTAAATACTCAATAATTTCTTTCCATCTAGTCTCGTTCATCTGGTATTCTCTCATTTTATCTGATGGAATCGTTTCAATATTTTCATTAACTTGAACAGCCGCTATGTTTCGACTTAGCGTATCTGGAACAACATGTGCTGGACCAGGCTTGTACAAAATCCGAAATGAGTGGGCAGAAAGTTCGTGAGACCAACGTGACATTCATGGCAGAAAGTTCGTGAGACCAGCGTGACATTCATGGGCATTTTGTTCGCTTTTTAAATATGTGTGTTAACGCTCGATGGTCTGTGTAAATTACAAAGTGTCGCTGAAATAGGTAAGGTTCGAAGTACCTAACTGATTCTACTACTGCCAGTGCCTCCCGATCCGTAGCTGAATAGCGAACTTCAGGTCCTTTGACCTTTCTACTGAAATAGGCTACCGGATGGGGTAAATTATCCGCATCTCGCTGAATTAAGCACCCGCCAATAGCTATACCGCTGGCGTCAGTGTGCACCTCCCACTCTTTCTCAAAATCAGGAATAGCCAATACCGGTGTCGTGATTAGTTGGTCTTTCAGTTTGCGATAGGCTTCGTCATGCTCAGATTTCCACACAAACTTCGCATTTTTCTTTGTCAGATCAGTCAGGGGTGCTGAAATGCCAGCGAAACCTTCAATATGACGACGAAAATATCCGGCCGCCCCCAAAAACCTACGCACGTCCTTTGCTGTCCTTGGAGTAGGCATGTCAGCAATGGCGCGGCAAGAGTCTGGGTCAGGTCGGATACCGTCTGGGCACACCTGGAACCCCAGAAATTTGAATTTCTGGGCCGCCAGGGTGCACTTCTGAACATTAAGCTGAAACCTGCCTGATCTAACAACGTCAAAGTCTCAGTCAAGTACCGTAGGTGTTCCTCAAACGTCCTGGAATATATCACAACATCATCCAGGTACGCTAAAGAATGCCTACCCAGGACCGAACTGAGTATGAAGTTGATGGCCCTCTGAAACGACCATGGCGCTGTCTTTAAACCAAACGGCATCCTACGGAATTGATAAGTGTGCCTACCATCCGAGATTGCTGTTTTATCCCTATCCTGTTCTGCCACCGGAATCGCCCAATACGCCGATTTCGCGTCAAGAGTTGAGAAATACTTAGCAGCACCAAATTGATCTATAATCTCCTGTATTCGGGGCAACGGATACACATCACCCTTAGTTATTTCGTTCACCTTCCGGTAGTCAACACAGAAACGATAACTACCGTCCGGTTTTCGAACTAGCACAACAGGAGAGAGCCACGGTGACGTACTAGGCTCTATCACGCCCTGCCTCAACATTTTCTGGCACTCCTCCCTGATAACGTTCTTTGCCTTTCCGGCAACCTCCACTGTCTCGTGTACACAGGCAAATGATCACCAGTTGGAATGGTGTGCTCGATCTTATCAAGGAGACCAATCTGGTCATCCTCTGTCGCAAATAATTTCGGGAATTTTCGCAAAACTCCTCTCAGTGCCTTCCTATCCGCCTGTGTAACATGTTGCAAATCAAGTGCTGAAATTAACTTTTCTACTTCTTCTACCTTCTGTGCAACATTTCTCGTCTCAAATTATACTTTAGATGGTGTTTTAGTATCTATCATGTTCAATGCACTACATTGTGCAGTGACGGTTGGCGTCTCAGCTGACTCATTGTGAAAGATTTCTGTGTCCTCCACCATGGTTCCCTGAGATATCCTATCACCTGCCCTGAAGCGAAAAGTCTTATGTGAAAGATTGACAACTGGAATGAGTACACCTTTATCGAGCACTACAATTAAGTGATGAGGAATTAATAAGCTATCACATCTCCCAGCCACCTGAAGGGTGTACCTGGTTGTATGTGACGTCCCACGGCTACTTTAATAAATTTAACAGAATGTGGTGGGCAACTCTGTTTGGTCAATGCATGCAATGCGCATGACCTCTTAACTGTGTCTGGAAGAGACTTAAAAATTAATTTGGATAGTGCGCATTATATTTCTGCTTCCTCTTAATTGAAGCTACAACTGGGGGATGGTCGATCATCTCCACTGGGTAGAAAGTCTGTCCCAACTGCAACTGTAGTTCCTAGCCCCTTTTTGAGCAGACAAGGAATAATCAAATCGCGATAGAAAATCAGTTCCCATTAAGATGTGACCAGGAAAATCAAGGTTCTCTACGATCGTACATGTGTGAGGCTGCAATTCCCCATCAATCTCAAAATTAACTGTACCTTGACCTACGATCTCAATCTTTTCCCCATTGACCGCTGTTAATGTCTTTGCGCAACGTTTAAGACGTGCATACTTAAATTGCTGAAGGCTGACTTTTAATTACAGTTGCCTGGCTTCCTGTATCAACAAAAGCTGTCAATCTTACACCTTCCACTTTCACCTCAAAAGTAGGCTACCATCACTAGGAGCCTGCTTTCATGCTTTCGTAGTAGTGACTTTACAGTCCCTCTGTATATGTCCGCGCTCCCGCAGGGTAATACCTCGCGGATCTCTGTGGTACCCGCGCAGGGTAGCTCGAACTTACAGCTGAGGGCTTGCTTCAGGCTGATGAACCCGCGCTTCAGTTACTCAGTTTGTCCCCCCCGCCTTGATTAACGCTACGTATGGGGACGACTGAGAGCCCGAGTCCCTGTGTGCATCTGCCTGTTAAGGCTGTGGCGGCCTGTTGGACTAGGTTTTATAACTCACAAACGCTCCTCGCCAAACAAAAAACGGCCATAACAGAAGGTAACGTTTTGCAGAACAATTGTTTGGCTAATCGCTCTGCCTGACTCGAATCTAACCCAGTTCCGTAGTGAGGTCGTCAACCCGGCCCTTAATAGTGTCCCGAAATCTTTGACAGTGCTGCGGTCATCCCTCTTAAGTGACTGCAGATAAAAATGAGCCTCATCTTCTGACACCTTTTCCTTGAATCTGTCCCTAATCGCTTGACAAACTGTGGCCAAGTCGTCAGGTGCTGAACTGTCAATCTCGCCAGCGGACCTGCTACGTCCACCCAAGCCCCCTAACGAGAGTAATTTTCAACTATCCTCTGGGACAGCCTCCAGCATCGAACTAATCTCACAAAGCCAGTCTTCCACTCGGCGGTTGCGTTTCCTTAATAAGCGGCAACTCCGTATCTCTGAGTGTCGGCAGAGTCAACCTGGGAATCAGACTCATAATTCCCGGTTTGTATGATGCGGGCTACTGAAAGTGGGTGGGCCCTGGGGATGGGAACTGGTTGAGGTTGGGGTTCGGGTTGAGGTGTGGTGTGGGCGGCCTGGGTTGGGGTGTGGATGGAGGTTGGGGTTGAGGTAGTTCTGTGTGGGTGGCCTGAGGTTGGAATGGGTATGGGTGGCCTGGGATTGAATGGGTATGGGGTGGCCTGAGGTAGGATGGGTAAGGGGTGGCCTGGGGTTGGGGGAAGGTTTGGTATAGGATGGAGGTTGGGGTTGGTATAGGAAATGAGGATGGGGTGGGTATAGGAATGAGGGTGGGGTGGGTATAGGGGGTGGGGTTGAGGTTGTTGTAGTGATGGGTGGGTGTACCCAGGTGTTGTGAGTAGTTATTTCGGTGACAGGGCAGCCACCTATGTTGGTAATCAGATAAGGAAATCAGAAGCGGAGTGCCACATAGAGCCAGTCCATA
>WNGS01043123.1:53093-64729 GCA_020271785.1 Procambarus virginalis
AAAGGCTTGAAAAGGCCGAAAAAACCGTTCACCCCCCTTTGCCATTTCTTTGTGGTTTTTCGCAAATATTATATATATTAATTAATATATTATATATATATATATATTAGATATATTAATAGATATATATTATATATTATTATAATCATGGTTGGGGTGAGGTGAGAACAAAACCACAGCAAACGAAACCATGGGTATAAAAAAGGGAAAGAATAACTGAACCAAGAATGGGCTATTGGCCCGGTTTTTCTGAATGTTTCTAATTGGAGCGGATTTTGAAGTGGGGTCGAATATTAGTAGTGCGTAATTTGGGTGTGATGCGGGTGTTTCTTTCTGAGGTGTGTGCTCGCAGATGTCAAGCCGCCTGTTGTCGCTGTAATTTCAAATGATTTTCTGTTTTGTTGTTTATAAAGTTTTATCTGGTGATGGTTTGGGTGTGAGGTAAGGAGATTTATTGTTTCCTTGATAGAGCCTGTTGGCTTAGCATTCGTTAATCGGCCTGGCAAAAGGGATGTTGTTCTCTTGCCTATTATTGAGTTTTTGGGGGCTTACAGTCCCAAGGTGGGCAATTTGAAAGGCAATAGACGATAAAATTGGTCTTTAAATATATACTTATTGATAATTATATTATGTCCAATTGAAACCGATTCACTAAACAACTGATCCAGTTTTGTCATGCGGAAAAAACCACAAAGAAATGGCGAAAGGGGGTGGTTTAAGTTTTCGGCTTTTTTCAGGCCCTTTATAGATAATATATAATATCTATATTATTTTATTTATTTATTTATTTATTTATTTATTTATTATTATTTATTTATTTATTTATAGGTAAAGCGTGATGTCGCAAGCTGGCGATATTTGTAGAATTTGTGGGTGGGGCTCATCTCATCTCTTCGCACATACGACATACCTGTCTCTTCTGCGGCGAAACTGTTTGTGTGGAGACTAGTGGTGAACACAGGAGAAGCTGTGCTAGAGGTATATGGCTTCTTTTATTTACTTATTTATTTATTTATTTCAAAATGTGAAATATTTAGATGGTTTCCCCTACCTCCATGAGAGTGGGAGAGTGAGAGTATATATTTATACACTATTTCCTTGATAGGAGGTAAACATCACTCGTCTACCCTTCCTACCAAAGAGGGTGGGTTCATATGTCTCGTGTGTGGTAAAACCACTCTGAGTCCTCACCCCACATTCGCCTGTGATACTTGTGAGACATCTCTCTGTGATGGGTTGGTCTCTGAACATCTACAAACATGCCCCTAAGGTGAGTGAATAAACCCCACTCCACCTATATTTCTCTTAAGAAGCTTTTTGAGAGGTGTTGCCTTTTATTATTATTATTATTATTATTATTATTATTATTATTATTATTATTATTATTATTATTATTATTATTATTATTATTATTATTATTATTATTATTATTATTTTCCAGGGGCGATTCAGTGGCAGGTAAAAACATCACAGGGTCAGATAGGAGAGGAACATGACAAAGCACAGCGTGACAATAACCCCTTATGCGGTGGTGGTGGTGGGGTTAGTCAGTCCAATGGTAATGGAGGGGAGGGGGGGGGGAGGAAGTGATGATGATGATGATGATGATGGTGGTGGTGATGGTGGTGACATCTCTCAGGCAGGTCCTAGTGGTCTTAGACCTCTTGACAACAATCGAGATAATGGACTAATTAGTGATGAAAATTCCTCAGAGGAGGAGGATGTTATAGTCACCCCCATTTAATTAATAGGGTGGGGGCCCTGGGGATCTCTTTACTAGGATGGAATATTCCATCCCCACAGCCTTCGCCACAGACCCTATAGGACTCCTCAACAACTTTAGGGACTATTACATATCTGAAATAGAGAATTACATGAATTCTCTTGGGGGGCATGGTAATTTTACTTCATCATTAAAAATCCTTCTCGAGGTGAAGGTTACACTTTTAAAACAACGACTCACACAAGATGATGACTTTAGGGAACACTTCATAACGACACTTGCTAGGCTGGTAACTCTTGAGGAGGTGGGTAATCTTATTGATAACTGGGTGGGTTATATGATTACACGTCTGGAGAATCTCCTTTCAGAAACAGAAGGGAGTGGTTTCATACTATATAATGTCGATTTCCTGAAAATCGTCATCTGTAATGCCAGTGTAAAGTCAGTTTTGGGGGATTATGTCCCTTATCCTCCCTTTCTAAGGGGACGAAATGAGGTCTTCAACCCAAACCCTGTAGGAAACAACAGACCATGCATTATTCAATGCATTGCTGCTTTTCTGGCATCACAACAAGGGTGGAAATGGAGACGTATAGGGAGACTTGTAGAGTCTCACTTTAGGGTTAGGAAAATGGTCAAATACGACCATTTATCCTTCCCTCTCTCGTGGGAGGATATCTCTAAATTGGAGAATAGAAATAAACTATCCATTTTTTTGTATTCAATACACAAACATACAGATGGTGTCTATCACGTCTCTCTTTGCCGCCGTGGCAGCAGACAGTACTCGGTCATAGTGCCATTATTGCTCTTGGGAGAGTCTCACGTGGCACTAATTAAGGAGTTCGATAAGTTTCTACGGAACTTTACTCGCAGCCACAGACGAAAGACAGTCTTCTGTAGAAACTGTCTTTCAGAATATCAAAATTCCACAGAGCTAGCAAACCACTCATCCTCCTGTGACCTCACACAGAAAACTATTTACCCACAGGAGGGGGACACACTTCATTTTAAAAATACGGGGAAAGGTTACCCTCCTTCTCATGTGGGATACTTTGATTTTGAGTGCTACCTAAGCACTGAGGATTGTCTAGGTTCTGTTACGGCCATACATAAGCCTATAGCATACAGCTATATAATTGTTGATAGGAACCACTCAGTCGTTGATAAATTTACTTATTTTGGGTAGGACAGTGTCACACATTTCATGCGACGAGTTGCTACCAAATGGAAAATTATCAGATCCACACTCCCCCATTATGAAATAGACATGTCTCTTGAGGATATGGTTCATTTTAGGAGACAGACACACTGCCAGTTTTGTGGGGAGGTATTTACCCTCACCAATTTCAAGGTTCAACATCATGATCACCTTAGGGAAAAGCTCAATTATATTGGAGCTCTATGTAATTACTGCAACCTCCGCCACAAGAATGCTCTAGAGAGTTTAGTCCTAATTGCTCACAATATGTCTTATGACATGGGCTTAATTTTGAGGGAGTTTGCCATGGGTTCAAATATTAAGAGCAATATTCTCATGAGGCAGGGAACGAAATATCTTAAGGTGGAAATAGGGAAGCTTAAATTTCTCGATTCGCTGGCTTTTATTACAGGTAGTCTTTCATCCCTAGCAAAGACCCACATAGATTCAGCCAGCCCCTTAACATTCACTCACTCAGTGATAGAAGGTTTGCCTAATGAGAGTCACCGCCTACTCTTAAAGGGTAAGCAGTTTTTCCCTTATGAATATACCACAAAAATCAGCTGCTTTAATGATGCAACACTCTCCCCTATTGAAATGTTTTACAACTCCCTAAACAAATCAGGTATAACTTTGGATGAATATAGACATTCTAAATTAGTATGGGAGACAACAAGGTGTAGGTCATTGAAGGATTACCTTCTAATTTATTTAAAGTGTGATGTTGGGTTACTGGCTGACATTTTTACCCACCACAGAGTAATTCTAAACTATATCTATTCATTAGAAATGATCCATTACTGTAGTCTCCCGGGCTATTCCTACGACTGCTTCTTGAAAAGCAGCAAAATATCGTTGGAGTTAAGTGCCGACGTGACGTTGCACAATCTCCTGTCGCAAAACATACGAGGGGGTTTTACAACTGCAGTTAGGAGTTACGCCAGAGCTAACAACCGCTATGTCAACCCATCTTTTAACCCCCAGGAGGATAGATCTTCATTCTTACTGTATTTAGATTCCAACTCACTTCATGGGAGTTGCATGACTAAGAAATTGCCCTATGGGGGACTAAGGAGACTATCATCTGATGAGATGAACTCCTTCATTAGTGAAGGGAAGATAATGACAGAACAACGATTCTCTTCTAACAAAGGGTACTGGCTCTTAATTGACACCAAACACATAAGACCTGAAATAGCTAGACTAACAGACGATCTACCCCTTTGTTTACACCATAGGGGAATATGTATGATGGATATCTCTCCATTTAGTAGGGGACATTTGAAAACAAATAACATTACAAATCTCCCTAAACAAAATATTAAACTGGTTGGTGATCATCTGCCCAAACAACAATATTTTATATCACTTCACCTTTTACAGCTATTTATTGAGATAGGTCTTGAAGTACAGACTATTCATGCAATTTATGAGTTCCATCAGTCTGATTTTATGGCAGAATTTGTTAACACAAATGTTAACAATAGAAATGCCTCCACCAGTAACGATAGGAAAACACTATTTAAGCTCTTAACAAATAGTGTATTTGGTAAAACACTACTGAACCCAGCCCGTTATGCCATTGACACCAAACTAGTGACTTCTGCTAGAGTCTTTTTACGAGAGGTGAAGAATCCTCGCTTTAAACGAATGGTACATTTAGGTGACAATAAATTATTGTCTGTCAGTTCCAGACCATTCATTAAAATTACTCATCCTAATTACATTGTGTTCCAGATTCTTGAGCTAGCAAAATGCAGTTTGTACCATTTTTGGTACCGGGTACTTAAGGGGCACTATACAGATAGGGTACAACTGCTGTATAGTGACACAGACAGCTTCATTTTTACCTTACTTGCCGAAGATGTCTTTAACGAGATGGGGAAAGAACCCCTTAGATCATGGTTAGTTACGAGTAACTTTCCTGTAACTCACCCCTTGTATGATCCTTCTAAGAAGGGTGTTTTAGGACTTTTAAAGTCAGAGGTTTCAGAGAGACACATCCTTGAAGTTGTGGCACTTAAGCCCAAAATGTATAGTGTGCTTTTGCATGATAATTCAAATTCCATCACCGCTAAGGGTATTCCCCGCACTGTGCAAAGATCTTTAACACATAACCACTTTAAAGAGACCCTACACAGTAATGGAGTAGTAAATACTTTCCATTATTCACAAATTAGGAATGTGGGGGGCAGATGGCAACCACTTTCAATTCTAAGAGGGGTTTAAGTGCATTTGATGATAAGCGCTTTTACCTAGATAAATACACTAGTCTAGCATATGGACACCCAGACATACCACCGGATTCCCACCCCAACACCTCAGCCCAAGGAATGTCCACCGAGAGTGAAGGTGGTGACGTCATTGAGCCACAAGGTGAGGAAGGACAACACCCCGCCAGTGAGAGTGAACCCTATGACGTCAGTAGTCCAATACCTGAGGAAGAAGAGCCACTACACACAATTCATCCTCTGGGTGATGATGAGTCATCATCTTCATCCCAGGGGGAGGAGGGGAGGAAGACCCCACAACTGACCTGTGGGCACGGAGGAGGGAACTTGTGGGGAAATATTATAAAGGGGGGCATGACTTACAATTTGACTATGTTTAACCCTAGTGTACTTTGTTTAATATAATCTATAAAACATATGGCGTATTTCTTTTCCCCTTCTTTTTAAGTATATAACCTTAAATAAAAACCACTTACAACAACTAGGAGGGTGGGGTCCCTCCCCTTACGACACAGTCAAGGGGGGGGGGGGGAAGCAGGAGGGCGTTGTGCCTCTTACTGTTCACCCAAGGCCGCCCAGTACGAGGGAGGGTGGGGGGACCACACCTACTCAGTCTAACCTGTTTTGTTACACCTGTCCCATAGAGGGAATGTGGTGGACTGGCTCTCACCTGACTGTGTTTATTATACAATAAATTCATTTTTTTTACTTAAATATACTGTCATACTTACTGTATAAATGAACATGATCATACCAGTACACAATAGTTACCTATCTCCACCGTTTTTTCGACTGCTACCACTCACACCTTGGATGACTTAATATGGACTGGCTCTATGTGGCACTCCGCTTCTGATTTCCTTATCTGATTACCATACATAGGTGGCATGCCCTGTCACCGAAATAACTACTCACAACACCTGGGTACACCTCACCCATCACTACAACAACCTCAACCCCACCCCCTATACCCACCCCACCCTCAATTCCTATACCCACCCCATCCTCATTTCCTATACCAACCCCAACCTCCATTCCTATACCAAACCTTCCCCCAACCCCAGGCCACCCCTTACCCATTCCTACCTCAGGCCACCCCATACCCATTCCAATCCCAGGCCACCCCATACCCATTCCAACCTCAGGCCACCCACACAGTACCTCAACCCCAACCTCCATCCACACCCCAACCCAAGGCCGCCCACACCACACCTCAACCCGAACCCCAACCTCAACCCAGTTCCCATCCCCAGGGCCCACCCACTTTCAGTAGCCCCGCATCATACAAACCGGGAATTATGAGTCTGATTCCCAGGTTGACTCTGCCGACACTCAGAGATACGGAGTTGCCGCTTATTAAGGAGGAACGCAACCGCCGAGTGGAAGACTGGCTTTGTGAGATTAGTTCGATGCTGGAGGCTGTCCCAGAGGATAGTTTGAAAATTACTCTCGTTATGGGGGCTTGGGTGGACGTAGCAGGTCCGCTGGCGAGATTGACAGTTTCAGCACCTGACGACTTGGCCACAGTTTGTCCAAGCGATTAGGGACAGATTCAAGGAAAAGGTGTCAGAAGATGAGGCTCATTTTTATCTGCAGTCACTTAAGAGGGATGACCGCAGCACTGTCAAAGATTTCGGGACACTATTAAAGGGCAGGGTTGACGACCTCACTACGGAACTGGGGTTAGATTCGAGTCAGGCAGAGCGATTAGCCAAACAATTGTTCTGCAAAACGTTACCTTCTGTTATGGGGCCGTTTTTGTTTGCGGAGGGAGCGTTTGTGAGTTATAAAGACCTAGTCCAACAGGCCGCCACAGCCTTAGACAGGCAGATGCACACAGGGACATCGGGCGCTCAGTCGTCCCCATACGTAGAGGCGTTAAGTCAAAGCAGGGGGGACAAACTGAGTAACTGAGCGCGGGTTCATCAGACTGGAAGCAGCCCTCAGCTGTAAGTTCGAGCTACCTGCGCGGGGTACCAACAGAGATCCGCGGAGGTATTACTCCTGCGGGAAGCGCGGACATATACAGAGGGACTGTAAAGTCACTACTAACAAAGCATGAAAGCAGGCTCCTAGTGACGGTAGACCTACTTTTGAGGTGAAAGTGGAAGGTGTAAGATTGACAGCATTTGTTGATACAGGAAGCCAGGCAACTGTAATTAAAAAGTCAGCCTTCAGCAATTTTAAGTATACACGTCTTAAACATTGCGCAAAGACATTAACAGCAGTCAATGGGGAAAAGATTGAGATCGTAGGTCAAGGTACAGTTAATTTTGAGATTGATGGGGAATTGCAGCCTCACACATGTACGATCGTAGAGAACCTTGATTTCCTGGTCACATCTTAATGGGAACTGATTTTCTATCGCGATTTGATTATTCCTTGTCTGCTCAAAAAGGGGCTAGGAACTACAGGTTGCAGTTGGGACAGACTTCCTACCCAGTGGAGATGATCGACCATCCCCAGTTGTAGCTTCAATTAAGAGGAAGCAGAAATATAATGCGCACTATCCAAATTAATTTTTAAGTCTCTTCCAGACACAGTTAAGAGGTCATGCGCATTGCATGCATTGACCAGAGTTGCCCACCACATTCTGTTAAATTTATTAAAGTAGCCGTGGGACGTCACATACAACCAGGTACCCTTCAAGTGGCTGGGAGATGTGATAGCTTATTAATTCCTCATCACTTAATTGTAGTGCTCGATAAAGGTGTACTCATTCCAGTTGTCAATCTTTCACATAAGACTTTTCGCTTCAGGGCAGGTGATAGGATATCTCAGGGAACCATGGTGGAGGACACAGAAATCTTTCACATGAGTCAGCTGAGACGCCAACCGTCACTGCACAATGTAGTGCATTGAACATGATAGATACTAAAACACCATCAAAGTATAATTTGAGACGAGAAATGTTGCACAGAAGGTAGAAGTAGAAGAAGTAGAAAAAGTTAATTTCAGCACTTGATTTGCAACATGTTACACAGGCGGATAGGAAGGCACTGAGAGGAGTTTTGCGAAAATTCCCGAAATTATTTGCGACAGAGGATGACCAGATTGGTCTCCTTGATAAGATCGAGCACACCATTCCAACTGGTGATCATTTGCCTGTGTACACGAGACAGTGGAGGTTGCCGGAAAAGGGAAAGCACGTTATCAGGGAGGAGTGCCAGAAAAGTTGAGGCAGGGCGTGATAGAGCCTAGTACGTCACCGTGGCTCTCTCCTGTTGTGCTAGTTCGAAAACCGGACGGTAGTTATCGTTTCTGTGTTGACTACCGGAAGGTGAACGAAATAACTAAGGGTGATGGTATCCGTTGCCCCGAATACAGGAGATTATAGATCAATTTGGTGCTGCTAAGTATTTCTCAACTCTTGACGCGACATCGGCGTATTGGGCGATTCCGGTGGCAGAACAGGATAGGGATAAAACAGCAATCTCGGATGGTAGGCACACTTATCAATTCCGTAGGATGCCGTTTGGCTTAAAGACAGCGCCATGGTCGTTTCAGAGGCCATCAACTTCATACTCAGTTCGGTCCTGGGTAGGCATTCTTTAGCGTACCTGGATGATGTTGTGATATATTCCAGGACGTTTGAGGAACACCTACGGTACTTGACTGAGACGTTGACGTTGTTAGATCAGGCAGGTTCAGGCTTAATGTTCAGAAGTGCACCCTGGGGGCCAGAAATTCAAATTTCTGGGGTTCCAGGTGTGCCCAGACGGTATCCGACCTGACCCAGACTCTTGCCGCGCCATTGCTGACATGCCTACTCCAAGGACAGCAAAGGACGTGCGTAGGTTTTTGGGGCGGCCGGATATTTTCGTCGTCATGTTGAAGGTTTCGCTGGCATTTCAGCACCCCTGACTGATCTGACAAAGAAAAATGCGAAGTTTGTGTGGAAATCTGAGCATGACGAAGCCTATCGCAAACTGAAAGACCAACTAATCACGACACCGGTATTGGCTATTCCTGATTTTGAGAAAGAGTGGGAGGTGCACACTGACGCCAGCGGTATAGCTATTGGCGGGTGCTTAATTCAGCGAGATGCGGATAATTTACCCCATCCGGTAACTATTTCAGTAGAAAGGTCAAAGGACCTGATGTTCGCTATTCAGCTACGGATCGGGAGGCACTGGCAGTAGTAGAATCAGTTAGGTACTTCGAACCTTACCTATTTCAGCGACACTTTGTAATTTACACAGACCATCGAGCGTTAACACACATATTTAAAAAGCGAACAAAATGCCCACGAATGTCACGCTGGTCTCACGAACTTTCTGCCCACTCATTCCAGATTTTGTACAAGCCTGGTCCAGCACATGTTGTTCCAGATACGCTAAGTCGAAACATAGCGGCTGTTCAAGTTCATGAAATATTGAAACGATTCCATCAGATAAAATGAGAGAATACCAGATGAACGAGACTAGATGGAAAGAATTATTGAGTATTTAGAAGGAGGGGAAATACCGAAAAAGAAAAAGAATTTACCTATTCATGGTTTTGAAATGAAACAGGGCGTCCTGTATTATGTTAATAGCCAGAATGATAGGGCAGTATTTCAACTAGTTATTCCGGACGCGTTGCGGTCATCAGCGTTAAAGCTTGCGCATGCATCGAAAATCGCAGGCATCCGGGGGTCTTTAAACCCACTTAAAGGCAAAGTCTCTATTTATTTCCCAGGATTACTTTCTGAAGTAATCAATTTCGTGAATCGTTGCCAGAGGAGGAAAGGTACCTTAAGGTACAAGCCACTTCAGGAATTTCCTGAAATTCGTGAACCGTTAGATGGGTGGGGGCCGATTTGATTGATTTACATCACAGTCATTCAGAGAATAGATACGTTTGGTGCTAGTTGACCATTTGTCTAGGTACACTACACTAGTTGCATTACCTCAGAAGGATTCTCGTATGGTTGAGATGCGTTCTTGCGTAGGTTCGTTACTGTATTCGGGCCTCCTAAAGTTTTAGTCTCTGACCGGGGTCAAGAATTCAATGGGAATATATTTAGAGAAGTTTGTAAGATTTTAGAGACAACTCGGCTTTTACAACAGCCTACCACCCACAAGCAAACGGAATGACGGAACGGACTAATCGTTCTGTCAAGGATATGCTTGCAATCCTTGCTGAACATGACGCAAACGCCTGGGATGAACACCTACCCTATGTTCAGTTAGCCTGAATACTGCCATCCACAATCAATTAACACCACAACCACTTCATTGTTTACTGGTAATTCATGCAATTTCCCCTCAGGTCTGCTTAACAGACATAATGTTACATACGGGGGGACTATCCTTCAGAGGTCCTTGGAAAAATGAGAAATGCATGGAATATTGCAGCTGAAGCGTCCAAGAAAGCACGGAATCGGTATGCTCATTTTTATGACAAGAAAGTGCGCCCTCTTGAGTTGAAGGAAGGAAGCCTCGTATTGACGTATTGAGAGTGAATGAGGTGCGCCCGCCAATCAGAGCAGGAAACTAGCTCCGAGGTGGCGAGGACCATATAGAGTAGTTAAAAGGGAGGGGCCAGTGAATCGTTATAAAAGGAGTATTCGAGGAGCAGGTGGAAAGGACAATCATGTAAATAAATTGAAACAATATCATGCTAGAGAGGAATTAGAACTGCCTTCAGAGGGGTCTAGTTCCTGACTCAGCAGTGCTGAGTCATGGCTTCACCGACGAGTCAGGGGATGAGGATGACCCCTGTTATCGCTCATCAGTAGTCAGGTGCAGTCTCGCCACCCTATGGTGACGAGATCTCGCGCTGTACAGTAAAGTAACTTCCTTGGTTAGTATAATTTAGTATTCATTAGATTTTCCTGTAAAGGCAATGAGGTGAAATCTCTATACTTAACTCGGGTAGCAACTTTTACCGTGCTCGGGGTTCCACCTCCACAAACCCAGAGTATATCTATGCTTCCGTTGTGTTGTGTCTGTCTGTT
Organism: Procambarus virginalis; assembly: GCA_020271785.1. Classification (NCBI taxonomy): domain Eukaryota; kingdom Metazoa; phylum Arthropoda; class Malacostraca; order Decapoda; family Cambaridae; genus Procambarus; species Procambarus virginalis. The sequence continues at coordinate 64,190 of WNGS01043123.1, forward strand.
TGAAGAATCTTATAGGTAAAAAGAGAGCTTGGTACAAGAGGATTAAAAATGGGGAGGTCACTTTAGAACAGGAATTCGTACAACTAGTTAGAAATGTTAAAAAGAGATAAGGAAAGCAAAAGAAAACTATGAATTCGTATAGCAGGGCAAGCAAAGACAAATCCTAAAGGTTTTTTCAGTTATATCGAACTAAGATAGGAAAGGATAGGTCCATTAAAAACTGAGACAGGTCAAATAACAGATAGTGATGAAGAGATGAGTAGTATTTTTAATAAATATTTTGTATCTGTATTACTAAAGAGGAACTTAACAATATGCCTTCAGCCCAACAAGTCTATGTGGGTGGGGACGAGGACAGGTTGACGGTTTAGCAGTTACCAGGGAGGATGTTCTAAAAAAATAGTAAAACTCAAACCAAACAAATCCCCAGGGCCGGATGAAGTGTTTGCCAGAGTGCTGAAAGAATGCAAAGAGGAGCTTTGTGACCCACTGTCAATCATATTTAACAAAATCAATAGAGTCAGGCAGAGTGCCAAGAGT
>WNGS01043128.1:0-15741 GCA_020271785.1 Procambarus virginalis
CTGGCACTCGGATGGTATCTTGGGCATAGCATTTTCAAATCACCTCATTTTTGGGGCACACGTGAGGAACACGAAATGATATCATAGTGATATAGGTCCAATAATAACTATATGATTTATATATATTTTATATATATATATTATATATATATATATATATATATATTATATATATATATATATATTATATATATATATATATATATATATATATATATATATATATATATATATATATATATATATATGCAAACAAGCCTGAATGGTCCCAGGACTATATGCGAATGAAAACTCACACCCCAGAAGTGACTCGAACCCATACTCCCAGGAGCAACGCAACTGGTATGTACAAGACGCCTTAAACCACTTGACCATCACGACCGGACAAAATGAGGTGATAGCCGAAGCTATTTGAACCACCTCACCGCCGGCACTCGGATGGTTATCTTGGGCATAGCATTTTACCAAATCACCTCATTCTTTGGGGCACACGTGAGGAACACAAATGCGAACAAGCCTGAATGGTCCCCAGGACTATATGCGAATGAAAACTCACACCCCAGAAGTGACTCGAACCCATACTCCCAGGAGCAACGCAACTGGTATGTACAAGACGCCTTAAACCACTTGACCATCACGACCGAACAAAATGAGGTGATAGCCGAAGCTATTTGAACCACCTCACCGCCGGCACTCGGATGGTTATCTTGGGCATAGCATTTTACCAAATCACCTCATTCTTTGGGGCACACGTGAGGAACACAAATGCGAACAAGCCTGAATGGTCCCCAGGACTATATGCGAATGAAAACTCACACCCCAGAAGTGACTCGAACCCATACTCCCAGGAGCAACGCAACTGGTATGTACAAGACGCCTTAAACCACTTGTCCATCAAGACCGGACAAAATAAATAAATATATATATATATATATATATATATATATATATATATATATATATATATATATTATATATATATATATATATATATATATATATATATATATATATATATATATATATATATATATATATATATATATATATATATATATATATATATATACACTTCTAGCTGGAATAAGGGGGACCAATAGCCTCGGAGGAAACCACACATAACACATTGGAGGGAATGTAGGTCCCCTCCAATACAGTTTCTGTGTGCTTTTCTCCTACCACACCTTTTTTTTTTTTTTTTTTTTTTTTTTTTTTTTTTTTTTGCTTTATTGTGTATTTAAAGGTTGCAAAACATACAAGACAAATGCCTAAAGGTTATGGATCTCTTGAAGCTCCTCCGCTTCCGGACAGGAACCGAGGACGCAGCAAGCATTTCCCCTCTGGATCGCCACCCTGAAGTGCTGAATCAAAAAACTGGAAGCCCTTGGGTCTCTGGTGACGTCAATGAGCTTGGAACCCAATTCCTTGAGAAATCCCTAGGCACTCTTGCCCCAGGGGCCATGTATTGACCTTCCAGTCGCCTGTACTTGAGTGATTTTGCTGTTTCCCTGTGGTTGGCCGCCCCACCTGCTTTATCAGCACCGAAGTGTACATAGGTGTCAGCCAGGGTGGATACACATGTGTAGTCCCACACCAACTGTCTACCCTCCTTCAATGAGTATATGGTGATGCCATCAGGGCGAAGTGCAGAGAAATCCGGGTTTTGGACCCCTAGGATGCGAGGTTCCCTCTCCGCTTGGCACCTAGCTGAGACGAGGCTACTCCTGATGATGTCATTGACCTCGTTGTGTATTGCATGCCAGCCCTTTGTGCTTCTGCAATGCAACCCATGCAGTCTATATTTGTCTGCTTCCACCCTGTTGCAAATACACTTGTATTCAGTGTGAATTGGGGTACCAAGGCGGAGGGCCAATGCTACACGAAAGAATTCTGGATCTAGACGCTTGCCCATTGCTGACATGGGTACTGCCAGGAGGAAGTCTCCTGCATGGGGGGCACGCAATGCTCTGAGGTGGGCTTTCTCCTTGTCTGATGTTGCAGCGCTGAGCAAGGCATCAGCTACTTTTTCCAATAGAGGGTGGTCCCAGCCGGACTGTTTGTGTTGTTTTGTTGGCTCTGTAATGGTTGCTGGGGCTGCAAGAACATCCCACTGATTTGAACATTCAACGAAAGCAGGATCGTGTATTCCTGCCGAATCTCTCAGGGTTGCAGGTAAGATATCTCTGACGAGGTCGTGCGATGCGTGGGAGGAGGAAAGGAAGGCTGGTAGAGCAATTTGGGAGGCTGTGCGGACACCGTGGCCGCCGAGTCTTACAGGAAGTGTTGCTTGCTCCCAATGAGAGTCGTCCAATGGCAGGTTCAGGACTTTCACCAGCATGGGCCGCAGAAGGGTGTCATACACATTTAACTTAGGGCTGCTGTAGGATGGAAAACATCTCAGAAAGTAGGTCATCTTAGGGAGAGACACGCATCTTGTTATGAGAAAGAAAGCATCATGGGCATCAATCTTGCCTATCCTGTCAAGCATTCTCTTTAGATCAGTGATTTTTGCAGCCAGGACCTCCTCGATTGCTCGTGGGCCAATGGGGCACCCAAGAGAGTGCAGTCCGGTGGCTCGACAACGAGAATGTCTGGAAGAACATTTTGTATTTGCCCAGTGATGTCTGAGTTGCAGGAGATTATTTCACATTTGGACGCATTGAGAATGAGGCCTAAGGCTGCTCCCTGCTCCTGGATTTTCCTTATATCCTCCAAAATGGTTTCCGGGGTTCCAGCAAGAGTGCCATCATCCAGGTACCAGATGTTTAGCTCGTTTGTCAGACTATCAGTGACCTCTTTGATAGCTAGGCAGAAAAGGAGGAGGGCCTAAGGGGTCACCTTGTTGGACACCTTCACAGGAGTTTATTTCATGTTCCTCTCTCTCTCTCTCTCTCTCTCTCTCTCTCTCTATATATATATATATATATATATATATATATATATATATATATATATATATATATATATATATATATATATATATATATATAAAAGGGGTACCACCTCTGGTGCAAGTGTAGGGACCCATAGCCTCGGAGAAGAAAATAAAGAGTACTCAGAGAAGACCTTGTGGATCCTCACTGAACACTTTGATATTTTCTTCTCCTACCACCCCTATTCTTTTGGTAAGTGTGTATATTTATCTAACTTTATTTGAAAATGTCATTACACAAAAAAATTTATAATATTGATTACATGCAGGGTACAAGGCTGCTTGTCACAAGTTGAATAGCTCCTCCAGCTCCTCAGATGGCGGGCAGGAACCATGGATGCAGTGAGCATTTCCTCTCTCGATTGCAACACTAAGGCGCTAAAAAAGAAAACTGGCAGCTCTAGGGTCTCTAGTTGTTTCGATTAGCTTAGACCCCATCTCCTTCAAAAAGCTAGCAGCACTTTTACCCCAGGCACGAAGTGTCTCTGAGGCAATGGGGACAAAATTGTAGTGGTGCTCAAGGTCTCTGTATTTACGTGACTTGGCCACTTCCCGGTGATTGGCAGCTCCTCCTGCTTGAGTAGCACTGAAGTTAACATAGGTATTGGCAAAAGTTGAAACGCAAGTGTAGTCCCACACCAACTGTTTACCATTCTTCCAGGGGTTCACCGTGATTCTGTCTGGGCGACCGACAGGCTCATCAGAGTTGCGGGACATTAGGTAATGGGGCTCTCTCTCTCTGCTGGACAACCGGCTGTGGTAAGGCTTCTCTTAATAATGTCAATGACCTCGCCGAGTCGGGCATGCCATCCTCCTGTCCTTTGGCAGAGAAGGCCATGCCGTCTGTACCTGTCGGCCTCTGCCTCGCCACAAATACACCTGTATTCGGTGTCGATTGGGGCAGCGAGACGGAGAGCCACGGTAATTCAGAGGGCCTGTGGTGTGAGACGGGTGCTGGTTGCTGACATTGGGGTTGCTAATAGGAAATCACCTGCATGGGGAGCTGCTACAGCTCTAAGTCGGGCAGTGTCATGTGGTGTTGTCGCCGCTTCTAGCAAAGTCGCAGCTTTTTGAACGGCAATGGGGCGATCCCAGCTGGATTGCTTATGGGCTTCAGAAGGCGGTAGTTGGGGTACTGGTCCTGCGAGAGAGACCCATTTGGTTGTGCAGTCTGTGAAGCTGGGATCATGTACCCCTGCCTGTTGAATTAGGTGCTCAGGTAGGATTACCTTCACCAAGTTGTCAGACCCCACTGAGGAGGACAGGAACGCTGGTACAGCAATTTGTGTTGCTGTGCGCATGCCAAGGCCCCCGAGTCTGACAGGAAGGGAGGCCTGTTTCCACTGTGAGTCGCTGAGGGAAAGATTGAGGGCTTTTTCTAGTGTTGATCTCAGCAAGCTTTCGTACTCTTCTAATCTAATATTGTTGAAAGATGGCGAACATCTTAGAAAGTAGGTCAGCCTGGGGAGGGACAAGCATCTGGTGATGAGGTAAAGTGCATCATGAGCATCGATGTCTTCAATCCTCTCGTTCATCCTCTTCAGGTCAGTGATCTTCTTACGAAGGACCTCGTCGATGGCATTCCTTCCAAGAGGAGCACGTAGTAGTGTGCTGTCCTCAGGGTTGGTTGTATGAATGTCAGGCAAAACACCTTTATTTGCTCTATTATGTGCTGGTTGGTGGAGGTTATTTCGTACTTGGAAGGGTTCAGGGTGAGGCCTAGGCTTGCTCCTTGCTCCTGAATTATTCTTATGTCGTCCAAGAGTGAGTCTGGGGAGCCGGCTAGAGTACCATCATCCAAAAACCAAATATTGAACTCACTGGACAGGTTATCGGTGACTTACCTTGAGGTTACCTTGAGGTGCTTCCGGGGCTTAGCGTCCCCGCGGCACGGTCATCGACCAGGCCTCCTGGTTGCTGGACTGATCAATCAGGCTGTCGGACGCGGCTGCTGGCAGCCTGACGTATGAGTCACAGCCTGGTTGATCAGGTATCCTTTGGAGGTGCTTATCCAGTTCTCTCTTGAACACTGTGAGGGGTTTGCTAGTTATGCCCCTTATGTGTAGAGGGAGCGTGTTGAACAGTCTCGGGCCCCTGATGTTGACAGAGTTCTCTCTCAGAGTACCAGTTGCACCTCTGTTTTTCAACGGGGGTATTGTGCACATCCTGCCATGTCTTCTGGTCTTATGTGATGTTATTTCTGTGTGCAGGTTTGGGACCAGCCCCTCTAATATTTTCCATGTGTAAATTATTATGTATCTCTCCCGCCTGCGCTCAAGGGAGTACAGATTTAGGCTCTTTAGTCGGTCCCAATAGTTTAGATGTTTTACCGAGTTGATTCTAGCAGTAAAGGATCTCTGCACGCTCTCCAGGTCAGCAATTAGTCCAGCTTTGACTTCCTTGATGACTAGGCAGAAAAGAAAAGAAGCAAGGGGGTCACCCTGTTGGACACCTTCTTGTGATTCGATTTCATGTTCCCCAAAAAGCAGAGTTAGATTCTTGCTGTAGCATGAGTTCACAAACGGGTAGAGGGAAGGAAAAAGGCGATGAACCGCACTGAGTACTGTCTCCCTTCTAACCAGATTGAAAGCATTTTTGAAGCCAAGCTTTATCAGGGCTTTTTCATCCGTATTGTTGGCAATGTAGGCTCTAGCTGCATGAGCCGGTGCCTCACACTCTTGGGGAATGCCAAACCCAAGCTGTTTTGTCTTCAGCATGTCGGCTGCTGCCTGACTAACTGCTTTAGCAGCAGCCTTAGCGACGAGACGCCTGAGCGAATTGCCCACAGCTATCGGTCTGATTCCTCCATCTTTATATATATATATATATATATATATATATATATATATATATATATATATATATATATATATATATATATATTATATATATATATATATATATATATATATATATTAGTATATTTTGGTAGCAGTCTTTCCTGTAGACATATGTTATTAAATATGACCGAAAAAGTAAGATTAATAATTCTAACACGAATTTTCTCAATTTTCCTTATGTTTGTTTTTACTGATGACGGTAAATGAAAAATCAATTCTCCAAAATTCATTCTTTATTTCTTAGTCTGACGCGACACTTGAACGCGTTTCGTAATAACTAATTACATTTTCAAAGACTTTTAGTTTTCACACACAACTATAACCTGAAAGCACTAAACAGTTCTTTACTATGCTATGATTTAAACAGCTTTCATCTTTCATTTTATACCCGCGTTTTGGGTGAGGTGATATGTTACAACAGTTTTAAATGAGGTGAACAAAACTTTCAACAAAGGACAGAACACGAAAACAATGGATATTAACTGGATATTAACTGGGTAAATTGAAGGTATGAATGGAAGTAACTGTGGAAGGGCCTATTGGCCCATATTTCTTGATGCTTCTATATTGGAGCGGGGTCTTGAAGTGGGTAGAATATAGTTGTGCATTAATTGACTGTTGATTGCTGGTGTTGACTTCTTGATGTGTAGTGCCTCGCAGATGTCAAGCCGCCTGCTATCGCTGTACCTATCGATGATTTCTGTGTTATTTGTTAAGATTTCTCTGGTGATGGTTTGGTTGTGGGAAGAGAGTATATGTTCCTTAAGGTCAACAAGTTGATTGAAAATGTCAATGCCAAGAAATCCGGACTCCACCTGCCAAAGATTATTGGAGAATATAAACCTGGATATGCGTATGGAAACGTCAAGACGCATAAGCCTGGAAACCCACTTCGGCCAATTATCAGCCAGATACCCACACCCACGTACAGACTGGCGAAACGACTCAACGGCTTACTGACTCCTTATGTCCCGTGCAACTTCAGCCTGAAATCCCCGAAGGAATTTGTTGACTTACTGCGGGGAACACGGGCTACAGGGATAAGAGCCTCGTTGGACGTAGAATCACTGTTCACCAACGTACCTGTGGATGAAACAATCGGGATGATAGTGGACCGAGTGTATCGAGACCCGGCCTGTACTCCCCTTGACATGCCAGAAAATATCCTGAGGAAACTACTCCAAGCTTGTACTAAGGAGGCACCCTTCTTGAGCCCGGATGGGCACATGTATAAGCAAGTAGATGGGGTCGCCATGGGTTCTCCCCTAGGCGTCCTGTTTGCAAACTTCTACATGGGTACTATCGAGGAAAAAGTCTTAGTCGACTTAAACTTGAAACCGGCCATATACTGCAGGTATGTTGACGACATTTTTACACAGGTACCTGATGTCAGACATCTGCAGGAGCTGAAAGAAGCGTTTGAGCAGAATTCTGTGCTACGTTTCACTTACGAGATGGAGAAGGATGGGAAGCTGCCCTTTCTAGATGTAACAGTCATGGAAAGGAGCGGAGGTTTCCACACTGCAGTCTACACTAAGGAAACAAACATAGGAATGTGCCTAAATGCCAACAGTGACTGCCCAGATAGGTACAAGAGGAGTGTTGTTAACGCTTATGTCGACCGTGCTCTCAGCCACAGCTCAGAATGGAAGCAAGTCGACAAAGAACTCTGTAGGGTAAGGCAGGTCCTAGTCAACAACGGCTTCTCCAATGGTTTCATTGAAGACATCATAAGAAGGAAAGTAGAACGCCATGCAACCTCTGAAGAAACAGCTAATACAACACCTATACCCCCTATTAGACTATTTTACAGGAACTTCTTCTCCACCGCTCATAAAACGGAGGAAAGGGTCCTGAAAGATATTGTTAATAGAAATGTTATCCCTACAGACAAAAATCAGAAGATACAACTAACGATTTACTATAAAACCAAAAAAACAGCCAGCCTACTAATAAAAACTCTCCAGACACGGAGCAGAACGCCCTAAAAGAGACAAACGTCGTCTATGCCTTTAAATGTCCACTTGGGGACTGTAAGCCCCAAAAAACTCAGTATATAGGCAAGACAACAACATCTCTTTCCAGGCGTTTAACGATGCATAAGCAACAGGGCTCCATTAAGGAACATATACTCTCTTCCCACAACCAAACCATCACCAGAGAAATCTTAACAAATAACACAGAAATCATCGATAGGTACAGCGATAGCAGGCGGCTTGACATCTGCGAGGCACTACACATCAAGAAGTCAACACCAGCAATCAACAGTCAATTAATGCACAACTATATTCTACCCACTTCAAGACCCCGCTCCAATATAGAAGCATCAAGAAATATGGGCCAATAGGCCCTCCACAGTTACTTCCATTCATACCTTCAATTACCCAGTTAATATCCAGTTAATATCCATTGTTTTCGTGTTCTGTCCTTTGTTGAAAGTTTTGTTCACCTCATTAAAAANGGACTGGCGAAACGACTCAACGGCTTACTGACTCCTTATGTCCCGTGCAACTTCAGCCTGAAATCCCCGAAGGAATTTGTTGACTTACTGCGGGGAACACGGGCTACAGGGATAAGAGCATCGTTGGACGTAGAATCACTGTTCACCAACGTACCTGTGGATGAAACAATCGGGATGATAGTGGACCGAGTGTATCGAGACCCGGCCTGTACTCCCCTTGACATGCCAGAAAATATCCTGAGGAAACTACTCCAAGCTTGTACTAAGGAGGCACCCTTCTTGAGCCCGGATGGGCACATGTATAAGCAAGTAGATGGGGTCGCTATGGGTTCTCCCCTAGGCGTCCTGTTTGCAAACTTCTACATGGGTACTATTGAGGAAAAAGTCTTAGTCGACTTGAACTTGAAACCGGCCATATACTGCAGGTATGTTGACGACATTTTTACACAGGTACCTGATGTCAGACATCTGCAGGAGCTGAAAGAAGCGTTTGAGCAGAATTCTGTGTTACGTTTCACTTACGAGATGGAGAAGGATGGGAAGCTGCCCTTTCTAGATGTAACAGTCATGGAAAGGAGCGGAGGTTTCCACACTGCAGTCTACACTAAGGAAACAAACATAGGAATGTGCCTAAATGCCAACAGTGACTGCCCAGATAGGTACAAGAGGAGTGTTGTTAACGCTTATGTCGACCGTGCTCTCAGCCACAGCTCAGAATGGAAGCAAGTCGACGAAGAACTCTGTAGAGTAAGGCAGGTCCTAGTCAACAACGGCTTCTCCAATGGTTTCATTGAAGACATCATAAGAAGGAAAGTGAAACGCCATGCAACCTCTGAAGATACAACTAACACAACACCTATACCCCCTATTAGACTATTTTACAGGAACTTCTTCTCCACAGCTCATAAAACGGAGGAAAGGGTCCTGAAAGATATTGTTAATAGAAACGTTATCCCTACAGACAAAAATCAGAAGATACAATTGACGATTTACTATAAAACCAAGAAAACTGCCAACCTACTCATGAGAAACTCTCCAGACACAAAGCAGAACGCTTTGAAAGAGACCAATGTCGTCTATGCCTTCAAATGCCCACTTGGGGACTGTAAGCCCCAAAGAACTCAATATATAGGCAAGACAACAACATCTCTTTCCAGGCGATTAACGATGCATAAGCAACAGGGCTCTATCAAGGAACATATAATCTCTTCCCACAACCAAACCATCACCAGAGAAATCTTAACAAACAACACAGAAATCATTGATAGATACAGCGACAACAGGCGGCTTGACATCTGCGAGGCACTACACATCAAGAAGTCAACACCAGCAATCAACAGCCAATTAACGCACAACTATATTCTACCCACTTCAAGACTCCGCTCCAATATAGAAACATCAAGAAATACGGGCCAATAGGCCTTCTGCAGTTACAGATCTATTCTTCCCTTTAGCTTATACCCATTGTTTCGTGTTCTGTGTTTGTTCTCACCTCACCCCAAACCATTGTAACATGTCACCTCACCCAAATGCAGGTATAAAAAAGAAAAGCTGTTTAAACTCTGTTCAGTTATAGTTGTTCTGTGTGTGTGTAACTAAAGTCTTTGAAAATGTAATAAGTTTTACGAAACGCGCTCAAGTGTCGCGTCAGACTAAGAAATAAAGAATGAATTTTGGAGAATTGATTTTTCATTTACCGTCATCAGTAAAAACAAACATAAGGAAAATTGAGAAAATTCGTGTTAGAATTATTAATCTTACTTTTTCGGTCATATTTAATAACATATATATAAATATATATATATATATATATATATAAATATATATATATATATATATATATATATATATATATATATATATATATATATATATATAAATATATACATATATATATATATATATATATATATATATATATATATATATATATATATATATATATATGTGTATATATATATATATATATTATATATATATATATATATATATATATATAATATATATATATATATATATATATAAATATATATATATATATATATATATATATATATATATAATATATATATATATATATATATATATATATATATATGTCGTACCTAGTAGCCAGAACGCACTTCTCAGCCTACTATGCAAGGCCCAATTTGCCTAATAAGCCAAGTTTTCATGAATTAATTGTTTTTCGACTACCTAACCTAACCTAACCTAACTTTTTCGGCTACCTAACCTAACCTAACCTATAAAGATAGGTTAGGTTAGGTAGGGTTGGTCAGGTTCGGTCATATAACTACGTTAATTTTAACTCCAATAAAAAGAAATTGACCTCATACATAATGAAATGGGTAGCTTTATCATTTCATAAGAAAAAAATTAGAGAAAATATATTAATTCATGAAAACTTGGCTTATTAGGCAAATCGGGCCTTGCATAGTAGGCTGAGAAGTGCGTTCTGGCTACTAGGTACGACATATATATATATATATATATATATATATATATATATATATATATATATATATATATATATATATATATATATATATATATATATATAAAAATATATATAAAAATTCCAACCTGAAGTCCATGCCTTCTTTACCCAACAAAGTCTCATCTGTTTATCAAAGAATTTTTTAATATATTTATTTATTGGGGTTCTATTACATGGCGAGGAAGAATTTCAGATGCGGATTAACATTAGAAAAAAGATTTTGTACATTTATGTAGTACAAGAGAATGTGTGGAGTGAGTGTAATTACCTAAGTGTAATTACAGAATGAGAGCTACTCTTGTGGTGTCTCATTTTCCCAGGACTCTGTCATATAACGCTTTGAAACTACTGACGGTCTTGGCCTCTTCCACCTTCTCACCTAATTTGGTCCAACTGTCTACCACTGTGTTTGTGAAAGTGAAATTTCTTATTTTTCTTCGGCATCAGTACTTAGTTTAAATCTATGACTTCTTGTTCTTGAAGTTCCAGGATCACAAGTCCAGCACACTGGACTTGTGATCCTGTGGTCCTGGGCTCGATCCCAGGTGCCGGCGAGAAACAATGGGCAGAGTTTCTTTCATCCTATGCCCCTGTTACTTAGCAGTAAAATAGGTACCTGGGTGTTAGTCAGCTGTCAGGGGCTGCTTCCTGGGGGTGGAGGCCTGGTCGAGGACCGGGCCGCGGGGACACTAAAAAAGCCCCGAAATCATCTCAAGATAACCTCAAGATATATGTGTAGCGGAAGCATGTTGAACAGTCTCGGGCCTCTGATGTTGATAGAGTTCTCTCTCAGAGTACTTGTTGCACCTGTGCTTTTCAACAGGGGTTTCTGCACATCCTGCCATGTCTTCTGGTCTCATGTGATGTTAATTCTGTGTGCAGGTTTGGAACCAGCCCCTCTAATATTTTCCACGTGTAAATTATTATGTATCTCTCCCGCCTGCGCTTAAGGGAGTACAGATTTAGGCTCTTTGGTCGGTCCCAATAGTTTAGATGTTTTACTGAGTGGATTCTAGCAGTAAAGGATCTCTGCACGCTCTCCAGGTCAGCAATTTCTCCAGCTTTGAAAGGGGTTGTCATTGTGCAGCAGTACTCCACTTTAGAGAGCACAAGCATTTTGAAAAGTTTCATCATCGGTATAGCATCTCTAGTGTAAAAAGTTCTTGCTATCCGACCTGTCATTTTCCGTGCAGCTGTGACAGCTACTTTATTGTGTTCTTTAAAGGTAAGGTCTTCCGACATGAGTACACCCAGATCCTTTACATTGCCTTTTCGTTCTATGTTATGATTTGCCTGAGTTTTGTACGTGGTTTCCGTTTTTATATTTTCAATTTTTCCATAGCGCATGAGCTGGAACTTATCTTCGTTAAACACCATATTATTTTCTGTAGCCCATAGAAAGACCTGATCTACATCTGATTGGAGGTTTGCCGTGTCCTCCATGTTGCCTACTCTCATGAAGATTCTAGTGTCATCTGCAAAGGATGATACAGTGCTATAGGTTGTGTTCTTGTCAATGTCCGATATGAGGATGAGAAAAAGTACTGGAGCAAGCACAGTACCCTGGGGGACTGAGCTCTTCACGGGTGATGGGCTGGATTTTATTTTGTTGACTATTACACATTGGGTTCTGTTAGACAGGAAATTGTAGATCCATCTGCCTATTTTTTCCGGTAATTCCTTTTGAACGCATTTTATGTGCAATAACACCATGGTCGCATTTATCAAAAGCTTTTGCGAAATCTATGTAAATTACATCAGCGTTTTGTTTGTCTTCCATAGCATCTAATGCCATATCATAGTGGTCCAGCAACTGCGACAGGCAAGAGCGCCCTGTTCTGAAACCATGTTGTCCGGCGTTATGGAGATGATGTGATTCCATGTATTTTGTGATCTTACTTCTTAGCACTCTCTCAAAAATTTTTATGATGTGCGATGTTAGTGCTATCGGTCTGTAATTTTTTGCCTCTGCCTTATTTCCTCCTTTATGAAGTGGTGCTATCTCTGTTGTTTTTAGTATGTCAGGGATAACGCCAGTATCTAGGCATTGTCTCCACAGAATGTGGAGGGCCTGCGATAGTGTTTTTTTACAGTTCTTGATGAATATAGAGTTCCAAGAATCCGGGCCTTGTGCAGAGTGCATAGGCATACTGTTTATGGCTTCTTCAAAATCCAGTGGGGATAGGGTGACGTCTGATATATGATTTGATGTTGGTATCATATCCATGAAAAATTCATTTGGGTTATTAATCTTTAGTGCGTTTAATGGCTCGCTGAAAACAGAGTTGTACTGCTTCCTCAGTAACTCGCTCATTTCTTTGTTGTCATCGGTGAAAGTTCCATCTCCCTTTCGCAGGGGCCTGATACTAGATGTAGGCCCAATACTAGATGTATATTTGCCAACATCCAGGCCCGACCCTGGATGTTGGCAAACATAAATGATGCTATCATGTTAGTGGAAGTGATGGATGCCTTACTTCGTGTTAATATCTGAGGCTCTGGTAAGGAGGCCACTGTGTTTGCGTCCTCTCTAGCATTTGACCGAGTTGGTGGTAGAGTTTGGTCGTTTTTAGCCATTCTTTAGCTTTGGTAAGAGTAAACCTATTTTAACACAAATAATCTATGCTAGGTTTCTTGGAAACCAATGTGGCACCACAATTGCCCTTCTTGGTCTCTGTCTACCGATTGTTGTAATGCCTGGTGGCCTCTGTCTCCAGACTACTATGGTTCCAAATTTCTGTGATTTTGGTGTTTTGTTTTTTGCAAGAAATATATATTTATTATATATGTTATGTTTTCCACATTTTCAGCACATCAGTGACTACTTACTGCTGAAGCAAGTACCTTCATCATGGTTCCCAAAGAGCATATCTTAGAAGGGTCGAAGACGTCCATTATTTTGAAGCCATCAAACAGAAAAGAAGAAAGAAATAATTTGAAGATAGTCAAGAAGGAAGATGAATCTGTTGGAAAAGGGCAAGTCATGATGCTTCAGAAGAAAATTACTCAATATTTCTCTGATAGCAGATAATAAACTATTTTTTGATAGTGTAATAAAGTCAGAGGTGACTCCCATCAATCTTACTTCCTTTACAGAACAATATAATTACTAAAAAAAATCCTAATTATTTATATAAAATATATGATTTATTTTTGTAATAAAATCATATATTTTACACCTATACAAATACACCTATATCTGGTGTGGATTGGGGCAGCAAGGCGGAGGGCCACAGCAATTCGGAGGGCGTGTGGTGTGAGACGCGTGCCAGTTGCCGACATTGGGGTTGCTAACAGGAAATCCCCTGCATATGGGGCTAATACTGCTGTGAGGCGAGCAATGCCGTGTTGTGTTGTTGCAGCACCCAGGCACTCTGCAGCAACTTGGTCTACAATGGGGCCATCCCAGCTGGATTGCTTGTGGGCTTTTGGGGATGGTGGTTGAGGTGATGGGCCTGCACGAGAGGCCCACTCTGTGGCACAGCGTGTAAAAGTGGGATCATGTACACCTGCCAGCTGATGTAAGTGGGCAGGTAGAATTTCCTTCACAAGGTCGTCGGATGCTGATAAAGAGGACAGGAAGGCAGGAACAGCGATATGCGTTGCTGTTCGAACTCGGAGGCCCCCAAGTTTTACAGGAAGAGAGGCTTGTTTCCACTGTAGATCATCAAGAGAGAGATTAAGGGCTTTTTCTGGCATTGATTTCAGTAACCGGTCATACTCACTTAGTTTTTGGCTACTGTAAGATGGTGAACACCTCAGAAAGTAGGTTAACCTGGGGAGGGACAGACATCTGGTGATGAGGTAGAGTGCATCATGAGCATCAATATCCTCAATCCTCCCATCCATCCTCTTAAGGTCGGCGATTTTCTTATCAAGGACCTCATCGATGGCTTTCAACCCCAGGGGAGCTCCTAGGAGTGTGCTGTCTTCAGGTTTAGTTTTATCGATGTTTGGCAGAAGACCTTCTATTCTCTCTACGATGCCCTGGTTGGAACATATTATTTCACATTTAGAAGGGTTCAGGGTGAGGCCTAAAACTGCACCTTGCTCCTGGATTTTTATGATGTCCTCCAGGAGGGAGTCTTGGGAACCAGCTAGGGAACCATCATCCAAGAACCAGATGTCAAGCTCGCTGGACAGAACCTCTGTGACTTGTTTGATGACTAAGCAGAAAAGGAGATGAGCAAGGGGGTCACCCTGTTGGACGCCTTCTCGCGAGTCAATTTCATGTTCGCCAAAAAGTAGCTTAAGATCCATACTGTAGCATGAATGTACGAAAGGGTAGAGGGAAGGGAAATGACTATGAACCGCACGGAGTACAGCATCCCTCCGCACCAAATTGAAGGCATTTTTGAAATCTAGCTTGATAAGGGCCTTTTCGTCTGTGATGTTGGCGATGAAGGCTCGAGCTGCATGGGCTGCCGCCTCACACCCTTGTGAAATGCCAAACCCGAGCTGTTTTGGCTTCAGCATGTTGGCCGCTGCATCACTAACTGTTCTTGCAGCTGCCTTTGCGACGAGACGCCGGAGAGAATTGCCCACAGCAATTGACCTGATCCCTCCTTCCTTTTTCTTTAGAGCACTGAGAGATGCTCCAAAAAAAAATAGGTCTTATGGACGCTGGTATGTTGCCAGCTAGACATGTGTTGGTGAATCTTGTTAGTTCCAGCAAGAGGTTCTTATATATATATATATATATATATATATATATATATATATATATATATATATATATATATATATATATATATATATATATATATATGTATATAACTGAAAACTCACACCCCCAGAAGTGACTCGAACCCATACTGCCAGGAACAACGCAACTGGATGTACAGGGACGCCTTAATCCGCTTGACCATCACGACCAGACATAAGGAAGTGATAGCCGAAGCTATTTGAACCACTTCCCCGCTGGCACTCGGATGGTAATCTTGGGCATAGCATTTTATCAAATCACCTCATTTTTGGGGCAACACGTGAGGAACACGAATATATATATATA
>WNGS01043135.1:0-11176 GCA_020271785.1 Procambarus virginalis
TTGCATTTATGCCAACCTTTGATGAGGTAGGATATTTAGACTGTAATTGTACTAGTGTTTGCACAAATGCAGCCTAATCATTTAGTCATTTCTGGTAGGAATTATTAACGAGTACTGTACTAACAGTACTGTGTTACATACATATTATTTAGATTGTGCTGACCCTGATTTGGGTGGGATTACCAAAACTCTTTGTGCTTTAACATATTATTCGTGTATTATTTTTTTTGAGTACTGCCGAATGTTCACTGTTGGTCGAATGGTGATATTGATGAGCTAACCGGACGAATCCATAGTGGCATTCGAATACTACTCAAAATATTAGCTATCTATTGTTAGGTAGGCAAATTAACCTCTAAACGAGGTATTATAGTCTATTCAATACATTAGGCTATTATGAAGAATTGAGCTCCATTGAATGAGCCAATATCCCAGTTACATCAGTAATAACGTATTTACTATCTGTCATGTTCACAGAAAATGGTACCATCCGTTTTCTATGTGCGGCGGCTGGACGCCACGAGAGAAGGTAAACAACAGCATACAGGACGCTACCAGCTTGGGAGCTACTCTATCATGTAGTTATTTAAGTATTAAAGTCAGTAACCAGGAATGACTTTACATCAACCTTACTACCAAGACTATCTCAGCTATACACAGACACCACACTGGCGACGAGGATGAACTGGGAACGCAGGTATTTTGTTCAACAAAACACAAGGAAGGAGCATGCTGCCTCACGCCCAGAGGAGGAAGAGAAGCTGTGAGCACCATACCCGATGCTGTATGCAACCCCATGCTGTGTGCTGACTGTTGCTGTGTGCTGATCGTTGCTGTGTGCTGGCCGTTGCTGTGTGCTGGCCAATGCTGTGTGCTACCCAAGCTGTGCTGAGTGTTGCTGTGAGAGGAATCTGCCGACGCTGTGTACGAAACGACGCTTTGATGCAGTGTACAAAACCTGATGTTTTGGTTACGAAACGACGCTCCGTGCTACAAAATTCTTCACGCTGTGAACCAACTGCTGCCTACTGCTGCCAACTGCTGCCTACTGCTGTACAACTGCTGACAACTGCTGTACCAACTGCTAACAACTGCTGTGTTGCTGTGAGTAGGAACAACACATGTACACAAGGGCTAGGTAAGAAGTCAGTTGCTGCTGTGTTGTGCACTGTTGTGAACTTTTGCATTAAAATGCTTGTGTGCTTTGCAAAATTAAAGTAATTACAGTGAATTCTTAAATAACATATACAGTGCAGTAAGTGTTATATATTCTGAGGAACATTTTAAGTGATAAGTTTAAATTTATTCAGTAAAAATGGCAAATATACCTCAGTTTCCTGCATTTGATCCTGACTGTGACCAGACAAACCTGTCACAGAGGTGGGTCAAATGGCTTAAAAGGTTTGAAAATTTGTTGATAGTTTCTGACATCAAAAGTGCTGAAAGAAAGCGTGCCTTTCTGCTTCACTATGCAGGTGATAGAGTTTGTGATATCTTTGATACACTGAAAGATACTGGTGGTGCCAAAGATTATGACACTGCCAAGGCCAAATTAACTGAGCATTTCAAACCAAGGCAAAATACTGCTATGGAAATTATGCATTTCAGGAGAGCAAAACAACTCTCTAATGAAACTGTTGATCAATACCATACACGTCTGCAGGGTTTAGCAACCCATTGTGAGTTTGCTGATGTTGACAAAGAAATCAAACAGCAAATAATTGAAACATGCACATCTACACGTCTTCGTCGAAGAGCTCTAGAACTTGTTGATGATGAAAGTTCTCTTACCAAGATACTGGATATGGCTCGTCGAATGGAAGATGCTGCACGTGATGCTCGTGCCATGGAGTGCAGTGCCAACAACGGTTCTGCCACTGTTACTAACAGTCATGAAGTATGTAAGGTTCAGGGAGTACACCATGATCATAGAAGATATCATGCCAAACCTAACATTAAATTGAGCCGAGAACCACATCACAACTGGAGTCATGGAACAAGACTCAAGCAGTCACAACGACTCACATCAGAGGTTGTCAACAATAAATGTTACAATTGTGGAGGAGACTACCCACACCAAGATAATGTTTGTCCTGCACAAGGTAAGAAGTGCTATGAGTGTAGAAAACTAGGTCATTTTGGTGCTATGTGTCGTTCCGCACTAAAGAAACCACAATCAATAAATAAAAGCAATGTACGAGGATCAAGTCATAGGAGTCGAGGTGGCAAACACAATATTGCACCTCAAATCAAGAATGTTAATAATATACAAGACAACATTTCATTACAACCAGTCTCAGATGACAGTGAATGTGATTATATTTATGGAGTACAATCAATCACAAAATGGAATGATCTTCCAAACAACCCAGAGACTATAGTATACATTGCTGGCATTTGTCTCAAAATTCTCATTGACACTGGATCAAACATTGACACCATTGCTGAGTGCCACTATGAAAATTTAAAAAACAGTTCCCAAAGCTTGAAAACTATAATGGCAAAGCCACTGCCTATGCTTCAAAGGTAGCCTTACCAGTGATTGGAACTTTCACTGCAGAGATTAAGTCAAAGAATGCAATGCTCATTACTACATTCCATGTTGTTAGGAATGCAAAGGAGTCTTTACTCAGTTACAAGACTTCAACCAAATTGGGGCTACTTCAGCTTTCTAATGCTGTAGCAGTGGAATCTGCAAACAATGTTGATGCTATTGTTGCTGAATTTTCTGATCGGTTTAAATCCATAGGTTGTTATACTGATAGCAAGGTACATCTGCATATCAACCCAGATGTAATTCCAGTTGCCCAACCACATCGCCGACAACCATTCCATACTCGCAAGAAAGTCGATGCCGAACTGGATAGGCTGATAGAACTAGATATCATTGAACCGGTAACAGGCCCAACACCATGGGTAAGCCCAATTGTCACTCCACCAAAGCCGAAGAATCCAGATGAGATACGCATTTGTGTAGACATGCGTGTTCCCAACAAGGCAATAATGCGTGAACGCCATCCTACACCCACTGTAGATGATATGATATACCGCTTGAATGGTGCAACTGTATTCAGCAAGTTAGATTTAAACAAGGGCTATCATCAGCTTGAACTTGATGATGAGAGTCGATTCATCACAACGTTTACGACACATCGAGGTCTGTATAGGTACAAGCGCCTGAGTTTTGGTATTAACAGTGCTGCTGAAGTATTCCAGCACATCATCAGCCAGGTATTGCAAGATATACCTAATGCTGACAACATGTCTGATGACATCATTGTTTATGGCCGTACCCAAGCTGAACACGACAAAGCTCTTCGTGCAACATTGCAACGCTTACGAGAAAAGAATTTGACGCTAAGCCGAGCAAAGTGTGAGTTCAATCAACATAAAATTGAATTCTTTGGACATGTACTTAGTGACAAAGGTCTGTCTCCAGATCCTAAGAAAGTTGCAGATATCAAGAATGCTGCACCTCCTTCAACATCCACTGAAGTACATAGTTTTCTGGGAATGGCAAACTACTGTTCTCGCTTCATTCCAGATTTTGCTACCATTACGAAGCCTCTACGTGAGCTCCTGAAGAAAAATGCATCATGGTACTGGAGCGATGTCGAGCAAAATGCATTTGATGCTGTGAAAGATGCACTAGTAGAAAATGCGACTGCTGCATACTTTGATCCATCAATGGACACTGAGTTAACGGTGGATGCTAGTCCTGTTGGTTTAGGTGCTGTGTTAGCCCAACACAAACCTGGTCAACCAGATTCAAGAGTAGTAATTGCCTACGCCAGCCGTTCTCTCACAGATGTTGAGCAACGATACAGTCAGACAGAGAAGGAAGCTCTTGCTCTTGTATGGGGCTGTGAACACTTCAATGTGTATCTGCTTGGTGCACCCTTTACCACGATAGTCACTGACCACAAACCGTTGGAGACCATCTTCAATAATCCAAAGTCCAAACCACCAGCTCGCATTGAGAGATGGGCTCTTCGTCTGCAACCATACAACTTTACGGTGAAATACAAGCCAGGTGCAGGCAATCCCGCTGATTACATCAGTCGACATCCTGCCAACAGTTTCACCATCACCAAGCATCAGCAAGTTGCCGAGGAATATGTACACTCTGTAACCTGTGATGCAGTCCCTAAGGCTCTCACTCTTGATGAAATCCGTACTGCAACCCTAGAGGACCCAACTCTGCAAGCAACAGTGGATGCATTGACTAAGAAAAAGTTTCCACGCATCCCACCCTCAGGAGTTGACCAAGATGCATTCAAAGCACTTGAACGCATCCAGACAGAATTAAGTGTTACGCAACAACGCGACACCGTGCTGCGAGGTACTCGTATCGTCATTCCAGCTGTTCTCCAGCAACGTGCTCTGAAGCTTGCACATCAAGGACACCAAGGTCTTGTAAGGACCAAACAGCTGCTACGAGAAAAGGTGTGGTTTCCTGGCATTGATCGTCAAGCTAAGGACATGCATGATGCCTGTGTCCCTTGCCAAGCTGCAGTGGATACTTCAAGACCAACACCTCTACAACCTTCACCACTACCTGCTGCACCATGGATGGAAGTATCGATGGACTTCTGTGGACCGCTACCAACTGGAGAGTACTTGATGGTAGTCATTGATGATCACTCACGTTATCCAGAAGTAGAAATCATCACTTCCACATCTGCAAAGGCTGTCATCCCGAAACTCGACAAGATCTTTTCAAACTTTGGCATTCCTGAAGTTGTCAAGACGGACAATGGACCGCCATTTAATGGACAAGACTTTGTCAACTTTGCTGAGCATATTGGATTCAAACACCGCCGTGTGATGCCACTACATCCTCAAGCAAATGGAGAAGTCGAGAGATTCATGCAACCTCTCATGAAAGCTGTACGCTGTGCTCATGCCGAAGGACGATCCTGGAAACAAGCTATGTATGCTTTTCTCAGGAACTACCGTGCAACACCGCATGGAACACTGGGCAAGTCGCCTGGCGAACTTTTATTTGGACGTCCTATGAGAATCGCACTACCTGTCATGCCAGCCAAGTAACGGATAAACGTCTCGCTCAGAAGGATGCACTAGCCAAGGGCAAAATGAAAATTGCTCATGATCAACGTGCAAAGGAACAATTCATAAAGGTTGGAGATACTGTTCTCGTTAAAAAGAAAAAAGAGGGAAAGCTAGATATGCCGTATGATACAAAACCATATAAAGTGATTAGTGTAAAAGGAACTATGGTAACAGCGAGTAATAGAGATCATAGTATAACACGTAATATGGCTTATTTCAAAGTGATTCCAACTAGTGTAGAAAATGATGAAGTGCAAAGTCGTGCAAAAGAAAAAGAAAAAATGAGTTATAACTCGATAAACAATTCATCGAGGGATGTTTTTGTATTTAAGGACTCTCGTCCAAAACGTCATGTTAAACGCCCTACACGATATGATGATTAATTGTGTTCCTATGTAATGCAAAGTATTTACTTGTTATGCTAAACTAAATTTAATATTGTTTGAATAATGCAGATCTCTCATTCAATATTTTGTAACTTTGTATTACAGTTTCTTTCATGTTTGTTTAACATTGCATATGTATTTTTAACATTGAAATCCTTTGTGGTAAAGATTGTTTAAATTCTTTGTGTGCTTAATTAATGTTAAATGTATGCAATATCTCTTGATATGTTAATAACTTACTTTGTGTCAATAACTTTGCTTTGTGCTACAAGCATGGTAGACATCCTGTATTCATTCTTTTTAAAGAAAAGGAGGGATGTCATGTTCACAGAAAATGGTACCATCCGTTTTCTATGTGCGGCGGCTGGACGCCACGAGAGAAGGTAAACAACAGCATACAGGACGCTACCAGCTTGGGAGCTACTCTATCATGTAGTTATTTAAGTATTAAAGTCAGTAACCAGGAATGACTTTATATCAACCTTACAACCAAGACTATCTCAGCTATACACAGACACCACACTATCAGACCAGCCCTTACCCATCAAGATGGAAACGGCTGACAAAATGAAAAGGACCCTTACCGGTCTAAAAGGTCACTTGACCCGACAGATTACCAAATGTCAAAATCTGTCACAACAGTCACCTGTTGACTACATTGAATTAGAAGACTTACTTCAAGTTGCTGAAAGCAAATTCGAGCATATTAAACAGCATATGAATCTGTACTTGACAGAACTTTACCAAACCTCAATAGGTGAAACTGAACTTGAGGACATTGTAAATGATTTAGCCCAGTACGAAGATGATGTACAGGCTAAACTTCAACCCTTCAAAAGGCAAATTACTAAAACAAATTAACAACAGCCTCTACTGCACATCCAGATCCTGATATCAAATTACCTCAGATCAATATACCCACATTCTCTGGTAACGAGAATGAGAGTTGGGATGATTTCTGGAGTAAATTCGTGGATGCAGTAGACTCTAAAACTAACATCCCTCAAACAACTAAGTTCACTTATTTACAAGGCTTGTTACGAAATGAAGCCTTGAAGGTAATATCTAACATAACACTGACCAGTGATGGTTACGACCTAACTGTTCAATTGCTTAAGAGCAACTACGATAACAAGGAAAGAACTGTTACTATCTTAGTCCAAAAATTGCTGGATTTACCATCTGCTAATAATTCTACAGATTCTCTCCAAACTTTCAGACTAGAGCTAGAGTCTTTACTCAAGGCCTTAAGCCTTAAAGTCCAAATTCAGACTGCTGAATGGATGATAAAGGTAGTTGTAAGGCGCAAATTACCAAGAGAGACTTTAGATGAATTGTGTACTATGTACAATAAAACCTCTCTGTCCATGAATGAAATTACAGAAGGTTTACATACCCTAGTCGAAAGACAAAGAGCCAACCAAGATGGGAAGAGTGTTTCAAACTTCTCTACTAACTCTCATCATAAACCCCAACGTACTGCAACTACTGTAGTAAAACCAGATCTCAATAAATCTTCTCCGAAATGGAAATCTGGAAATGTAAGTACATACACAGTGAACCCTATAAACCCCGTAGTGAGCACCACTCCTACGACTTCTCCTACAGTGAAGAAGTGTTTGTTCTGCAATAATGAACATCTTACTTATAAGTGTAGTACTTATCCAGACCATAACACCCGAATTCATCGTTTGCAAGAATTACACAGATGCACAAGGTGCACGGGTCCTCATGACCCCAATAGCTGTACAGTCTCCTTACGTATGTGCAGCAAGTGCCACAAGGGTAGACACCATTATTCCTTGTGTGGTAGTGATCAATCAAGATCAACCAATCCTCATAAGAAAACTACAAATTCTACTTCTGTACAGTATTGCAAAGTGCATCAAGACATAAGTGTACTTGCAACAGAGTCGACTAACACAACTACGTTACCAACAGCTCAAGTAAAATTGATTAATAAGGGATCCAAGGTTTCCACTCGTGGTCTCTTTGACCAAGGTTCGCAGAAAACCTTTATTTCTCAACAATTAGTTGATCAGTTGAAACTGAAGCCTATTGCTCGAGTGAATTTGAATATCTCTGGATTCCTAACCAATAGTGGACCTCGTGACTACCAGGTTGTTAAAGTCTTGGTACGTTTAGGAGGCTGCACCAGCCCAATTCAAGCCATAGTCGTTGACAAGATCCCCTCAGATTTACATGTTACAGGTCTTGCTCAAACAGTCAAATTTCTTAAACGCAGCGGTATTAGGCTAGCAGATCATAAAATAAGTACAGACTGTCTCAACGATGTAGGTATTCTTATTGGAGCTGACTTTTATTATAGATTTATTACTGGATGCACCAGGCAACGAGGTGTAAACTTGTTGCTGTCAGCTGGGGGTAAACTACTCACAGGACCGGTGTTGATCCAACAACATTCTAAATCTACTAGTAATCAACCAACTAATTCAATAGTTGCGTGACTAGGCCTAGAGCAGTCACCACTACATGTCAGAGACGAAACCGAGGATGATGAGTCCAATCCCCCTGTTCATAAATTATGGGATTTGGACACCTTAGGCATAGTCCCTGATCAACCCAGTCCAGATGACACATGGACGTATCAACAATATCTTGATACTGTGATTTTCCAAGATAATCAATATTGGGTGAGACTCCCATGGAAGCTGAACCACCCACAGCTTCCAGTAAATTATTTCATGGCCTCAACCCAATTAAATTCTCAATTAGCTAGGCTACGGAAGCAACCAGATAAATTGCAACTGTATCATGCTTTAATACAGCAACAACTTGCTAACAAATTTATAGAAGTTGTTGAAGAAGACAACCATAAGACAGGCCATTATTTGCCACATCATGCTGTCCTGAAAGATTCAGTTACAACACCAATCAGGATTGTATTTAATTGTAGTGCCAAATTAAAGGCAGACAGCGTGTCACTAAATGATTGTCTACAAACTGGACCTAGCCTAACCCAAAGACTACAAGATGTCTTATTACGATTTCGCTCTGGTGTTTTTGCCTATACGGCCGACATTAGTAAGGCCTTTTTAAGAGTAGGCTTACAAGAGACGGATCGTAATTTTACTAAATTTCTATGGGTGAAAGATCCACAGGATCCTAATAGTGAAATCATTACTTATAGATTTGCCTCAGTACTGTTCGGAGCGACATCTTCACCATTCTTACTCCAGGCTACTCTGGATACACATCTCAAGAAGTCTAATAGCCCCTACAAGACTGAGATTAGCAACAATTTATATGTTGACAATTTTCAAGGAACCACTAATGATGAGAATAAACTAGTGGAAATCTACCATGAGGCTAATCGTGAACTTTTGGGAGCTAACATGCCCCTACAGTCGTGGGCCTCCAATAATAAACAACTCAACCAAATAATCGAGGAAGAATTCCCTGATTATAAAGTACCTCATAAATTGAAAGTCTTAGGTATGGAGTGGAATACTTCCACAGACAAATTGAATATCAAGTCAGTGGAGATCAAACATTCACCTCTAACCATGAGAAAACTACTCTCCCATGTCAGCAAGCCATTTGACCCTTTAGGCCTACTCAGTCCTATACTAATTAAGGGTAAACTCCTTATGCAGGAGTGCTGGCAAAGGAATTTGAGGTGGGATGAAACGTTGCCGGAGGATCTCCAAGAAAAATGGCAGCAGTTGATTCCTGATTACAACAAACTTAGTATTCTACAGTTTCCTCGAAATACCTTAGGACTAAATTCACCCACAAATTTACATGTATTCTGCGATGCTTCAGGCAAAGCGTATGGCTCAGTAGCCTATCTAGTTAATACTCAACAATCATTTTTGCTTACATCTAAGGCAAGGGTAGCCCCGATTAAAAGGAGGTCACTACCCCAAATGGAATTAACTGCCTTATTAGTAGGTGTAAGACTGGCCCATTGCCTGATCAAAACCCTCAGTAATGTTCACCTTGGTGAAATAGTAGTGTGGTCGGACAATGAAGCAGTATTGCAGTGGGTAAAAAATGACAACAACAAAACTCCCTATGTCAGCAATCGAGTAAGGGAAATTCGTGAATTGTCTGCTGGTTATAAATTAAGACATGTCCCAACCAAGGACAATCCAGCTGACTATTTATCCAGAGGTTTGACTTTAAAGCAATTAGTTAAAACCGAGATGTGGTTTAATGGACCCCAATGGCTAGTTAGTGGTCAGTGGCCCCAACAGAAGCCGCAAGTCATTGTGACCAATATCACTACCCCTGTTGTGGATCCAGAACCCCCTCGAATTTTAGCTATCAATCCTCATCGCTATTCCAGTTTAAGCAAATTACTAAGAGTTACAGAAATGGTATTTGATTTCATCAACAAGATGGGGATCAAGTATCGATTTCCTAGTTCCATCAAATATTGGGTCAAACAAGCTCAACAAGAGACTTATGGGAAGGAATATGAACATCTCCCAGAAAGGTTGAGTAAGTCTCTGGGTATTTGGCTTGACTCAGACAATTATAACATTTTGAGATGCGGCGGACGTCTGCTTCATGCAGAAATAAATTTAGATACGAAGAATCCTATACTTCTTCCACGTCACCACATCATTACTAAACTCATAGTTTTACATTACCATGAGCATAATACATTGCATGGTGGAGTATTAGATACTCTTACTGAAATCAGACAACGTTTTTGGCTTCCCCAAGGTCGCCAAACTGTTAAATCTTTAATCAAGTCTTGTATAATCTGCAAGAGATATGATGCTCGAGTGTGTCCTTATCCAGGTCCACCGCCCCTACCTAAGGAGCGAGTCGTTCACCTTCGTCCCTTTGAAACCACAGGTGTCGACTATACAGGAGCACTAATTTTAACAGGCACACCGGACAAGATTCCAGTGAAAGCCTACATTTGCCTTTTCACGTGTGCTACCACACGCGGAGTACATTTAGAAGTCACTTCTGACATGAGTGCAGAAGCCTTTCTGCAAGCCTTTCGCAGATTTGCTGCACGAAGATCTTGCCCAAAATTAATGATCTCGGATAATGGATCTAACTTCGTGGCAGGAGAAGCTTGCTTACAAGAAATATGGAACCATCCAGAAGTACACTCTGTGCTCAAACAGAGACAATGCTATTGGAAATTTATTCCTCCAAGAGCACCATGGCATGGCGGTTTTTACGAAAGAATGGTGGGACTGTTAAGAAATGCCTAAGAAAAACCTTACACAGGCAGAAAATTAATCTCACCGAGTTACAGACCCTTGTCGTGGAAATTGAAGCACGAGTCAACAACAGACCTCTAACCTATTTAACAGAAGATTTCTCTCAAAGAGAACCCCTAAGCCCCTCTCATTTGATTCATGGTGGTCTTCTGAGACCTCTAATATCTCTAGGAGACGAGGATCCAGCTGACCCTTCGTGTGTCAAAGCAAGTGACTTGGTGGAGAGTTATAGACACATCTTTCAAGAGTATAGAGAAGTGGAATGAGGTCTGGACACGTGAATATTTAACTGCTTTAAGAGAATATCATTATGGAGCTGCAAGCCCATACAATAAAGTTCAACTTAACCAGGTGATCTTGTCCTAGTAGACAGTGATGGACCCAGGTCAGATTGGCCTATAGGTAAAATTGTTGATATCCATCCTGACCGCCATGGTGTATTACGAATTGTTAAAAGTTCAGTGTCGAGTACACTACCTGAACACTAGAGAAATTAGTACCTTTAGA
>WNGS01043159.1:0-11803 GCA_020271785.1 Procambarus virginalis
GAGATAACACCATCAATAGTGTCCCAGAAATGTGTAATTACTTCATTCCAGATTGATGTGCTGCCCGAAATCTTAGCGAAGTATCCAAAATTTGCTTACTGTAAGTTATGCATGCACATGACTGTAAAGCTGCCGCCCAGTTGAGTTGGTGTGGAGCAAGACTAGTAACTGTGCAACTCCTCATAGATGTAAAGTGCCTTGTATAGTGACTGTTGTGAGCCTCTTGTTGAATCACTTGTGACACAAAAGATTACTGATGTGTGTATTTGTGTGGTGATTAAATATGTATTGTATGTATATTTGTATACGTATGTATATGTACATGTATGCATAAGTATGTGTACATTAATAATTTTGTAACTAGCGTCAAAAGATTGTTATTTGCTTAGCTAAACGAACTAGAGGGTTCAGTTCCTGAACCGATTATGTGCCTCTGTAATCCTTTACACCACCGCCCACGGGATGGGTATTATGGGGTGCATAATAAGAAAGAAAATGAATGGACCGAACCCCACAATTCATTTAGCTGAGCAAGTTACATCTTGATGAACTAGTTACAAAATTCACTATAAGTCGTCACATCATAATTGGGTTCGAGATCGACCACAAGTAGTGCAGTACATAATTTATCAGTATTGTGCAGCCTGTGATCCCCGCCTGGCTGGATACTGATAACTAGGTAGTTTTCATGTGTCCGGACACCGGCGATAAGGTGGTATTATTTATTTAACTTAAGAGATATTTATTTTTAAATGTTTTCACATTAACGGCTACATCTTCCTTTCTTCTGACATATAGATTTTTTTAGATTAATTAAAATATATAGAAACTAATTATACAATTTCTTGCTGGTGTGCAGGGCTTCACACTCTCAGAGCTAGCCATCAAGTAACTATCAAAACGCATATATCTTCGTTTTCACTTCAGTTATATTTATGACAAAGGACTTTAAATGTAGCTTATATTTCTACCTTTGTGATGACATAAATACTTTCGTTAATTACAATATCTAGATCAAACTAACATTGATTTTCAAAAGGTTGTATATTTTCCATCAATGGAGAGCATCAGCCAAGAAGCCTTCTTTAAATATGTATATCTTTCCTCACCCAATAAGATCTAATCTCTGAATAAAACGCAAAAAACGACTTGATTGTAACCTATCCACCGCTGCCCATTGGATGGGGGAGAGGGGTTATGTACGTGTAGGATAAACATATCAATTGTGACACTATAGCCCTCCATATATGTCAGTTGCTTAAATTATAAACTGTACTTGTGGTCGGTCTCGAGCCCATTGTTGATGTGACAATGTGCATTGACTTTGTAACTAGCTTATCAAGATTATAACATGCTTGGCTATATGAATTGTGGGCTCATTCCCTGAGCCCATTATGTGCCTCTGTAACACTCCACTATCGCCCATAGGATGGGTATGGGGTGCATAATAAATGAACTAAACTAAGCTCTGCCTTCTTGATAACATATACAATTATAAGCTTTATTTGTGAATCTTAATTAAACAATATATCACAGAGCCTGTAGGGTTCGGTGAGATGATCGAAGAGACATGAGAGATTTTACATAAGTACAGTACATGGTAGTTTAAGTAGCGAACGCATGTCAACGAATAACGAGTATATATAACAAACTATTGTCCTATGAAGTCGATTTAACTTTCAAACATATATTTTTTAATAAATGTTAAATGTTTTCTGGCTAGTTATGTTAGATTTTATTAAAAATACGTATTCTACTTGTTAACATTATAATTTAAATTTGTGATAATTTGTGCAGAGAAGTGCGACAACTGGATATGCCAACAACACTTTCCAAACAACGATATATCTTGGATAAGTCGCTCCACAACATTGACGCTTGGACCGTCGACTTCCGTTGATGCTACTTATTTACTATTTCATAATGAAATTATTTTGGTTGGAGTAAATATGTTTTCTCATGTTCTGCATTCAGCACCCACATTATAGTGAGTAAATATACCATATTACTTCATTACTTAAATAATGCTAGGAGGGTTTGAGTAGCTTTGGGTCTTTAGTGGACAGAATCTCCAATAGATGGGGCGAGAGTCGCCCCATCTCTCTCTCCGAGCAAGAGTCGAAACTTAATTTAAAATTGATATATCTTTGTCCTCGAACATGATTATTTTATTTGGTGCAATCATAATAATGTTCATATCTCGGTCTTTCTGGAGGCATATAAGACTTTAGGCTTTATTAGCGTATCTTTGTTAATTATACAATATATCGGCAAGTGGTAGGCGTCTGCACTACATGCCCGACAAGCTACTGAGCGCTACTATAAAAACATATGTATCTTCACTTGAGCTATAAATATGTCTATTGTAATGTATTTAAAATGAAGCTCATATTTCTATCTTGCTTAAGACATGTATAACATTTGTGTTTATTAACGAAATTACGTGAAATAAACATTGATCTGAGAGAGAGTTGCTCTGTCGTTCAGTCTGTACGGGGTCGGAGCTCCGTAATTTTTAAAATACATGTATCTTCATTAGAACTTTAAATATGTCTATGGTAAAGTGTTTAAAGTGAAGCTTATATGTCTGCCTTTCTTGAGACATATAAAACATATATGTTTATTAACGAATTCACGTGAAATACACATTGTTCTGAGAGAGAGTTGCTCGGTCGATCGATCTGTCCGGGTCGGAGCTCGGCTATTATAAAAGTACACCTATCTTCGCTTTAAATTTAAATATGCCCATGGTAAGGTATTTAGAATGAAGCTTATATTTCTATCTTTCTTGTGACATAAAAACTCTTACGTTTATTAAGGAATCTGCGTGAAATAGGCATGGTTCTGAATGAATGCTGCGGTTTTCGAGCTCGACGAGCGATGAAAACTGCCCCTTTTATACACTACAAATATCTTCGGTTTTACTTAAAATATTTGTCTGGTAGACGTTTTACAGATAGGTAGCGTTTTTGTCTTTCTTCTGATTAATAACAATTTTGGTTTAATAAGTCATCAAGATGTTTTCACAATATTCTTTCGGCGTTCGTCTTTTCCAACTGGCCGACCCTTTTGGAAACGCGATACTTACCTTACCTTGAGGATACCTTGAGGTGCTTCCGGGGCTTATCGTCCCCGCGGCCCGGTCATCGACCAGGCCTCCTGGTTGCTGGACTGATCAACCAGGCTGTTGGACGCGGCTGCTCGCAGCCTGACGTATGAGTCACAGCCTGGTTGATCAGGTATCCTTGGAGGTGCTTATCCAGTTCTCTCTTGAACACTGTGAGGGTTTGCCAGTTATGTCCCTTATGTGTAGTGGAAGCGTGTTGAACAGTCTCGGGCCTCTGATGTTGATAGAGTTCTCTCTCAGAGTACCAGTTGCACCTCTGCTTTTCAACGGGGTATTCTGCACATCCTGCCATGTCTTCTGGTCTCATGTGATGTTATTTCTGTGTGCAGGTTGGGACCAGCCCCTCTAATATTTTCCACGTGTAAATTATTATGTATCTCTCCCGCCTGCGCTCAAGGGAATACAGATTTAGGCTCTTTAGTCGGTCCCAATAGTTTAGATGTTTTACCGAGTGGATTCTAGCAGTAAAGGACCTCTGCACGCTCTCCAGGTCAGCAATTTCACCAGCAGTGAAAGGGGCTGTCATTGTG
The DNA here is from genome assembly GCA_020271785.1 of Procambarus virginalis. Classification (NCBI taxonomy): domain Eukaryota; kingdom Metazoa; phylum Arthropoda; class Malacostraca; order Decapoda; family Cambaridae; genus Procambarus; species Procambarus virginalis. The sequence goes on from WNGS01043159.1 coordinate 3,658, forward strand.
CAGCAGTACTCCACTCTAGAGAGCACAAGCGTTTTGAAAAGTGTCATCATCGGTATAGCATCTCTAGTGTGAAAAGTTCTTGTTATCCAACCTGTCATTTTTCTTGCAGTTGTGACGGCTACTTTATTGTGTTCTTTAAAGGTAAGGTCTTCCGACATGAGTACACCCAGATCCTTTACATTGCCTTTTCGTTCTATGTTATGATTTGCCTGAGTTTTGTACGTGGTTTCCGTTTTTATATTTTCATTTTTTCCATAGCGCATGAGCTGGAACTTGTCTTCGTTAAACACCATATTATTTTCTGTAGCCCATAGAAAGACCTGATCTACATCTGACTGGAGGTTCGCCGTGTCCTCTATGTTGCCTACTCTCATGAAGATCCTAGTGTCATCTGCAAAGGATGATACAGTGCTATAGGTTGTGCTCTTGTCTATGTCCGATATGAGGATGAGAAAAGTACTGGAGCAAGCACAGTACCCTGGGGGACTGAGCTCTTAACGGTTGACGGGTTGGATTTTATTTTGTTGACTATTACACATTGGGTTCTGTTGGTCAGGAAATTGTAGATCCATCTGCCTACTTTTCCGGTAATTCCTTTTGAGCGCATTTTATGGGCAATAACACCATGGTCACATTTATCAAAAGCTTTTGCGAAATCTGTGTAAATTACATCAGCGTTTTGTTTGTCTTCCATAGCATCTAATGCCATATCATAGTGGTCCAGCAACTGCGACAGGCAAGAGCGCCCTGTTCTGAAACCATGTTGTCCGGGTTATGGAGATGCTGTGATTCCATGTATTTTGTGATCTTACTTCTTAGCACTCTCTCAAAAATTTTTATGATGTGCGATGTTAGTGCTATCGGTCTGTAATTTTTTGCCTCTGCCTTATTTCCTCCTTTATGAAGTGGTGCTATCTCTGCTGTTTTTAGTATATCAGGAATAACGCCAGTATCTAGGCTTTGTCTCCACAGAATGTGAAGGGCCTGCGATAGTGGTTTTTTACAGTTCTTGATGAATATGGAGTTCCAAGAATCCGGGCCTGGTGCGGAGTGCATAGGCATACTGTTTATGGCTTCTTCAAAATCCAGTGGGGATAGGGTGACGTCTGATATATGATTTGATGTTGGTATCATATCCATGAAAAATTCATTTGGGTTATCGATCTTTAGTGCGCTGAAGACAGAGTCGTATTGCTTCCTCAGTAGCTCGCTCATTTCTTTGTTGTCATCGGTGAAAGTTCCATCTTCCTTTCGCAGGGCCCGATACTAGATGTGGTTTTTGATCTTGATTTTGCATAGGAAAAAAATATTTCGGGTTTCTCTCTATTTCACTGATGGCCTTTTGCTCTCTTTCCCTCTCCTGCGTTTTGTATGATTCTTGTAGCTTGAGTTCAATTTTCCTATTTCGCTACCTAACCTTCTTCGCGTTCCTGAGATAGGGTGCGACTCTCAAGTTGTACCGCGATTCGTTTTCTCGCCTATATAGGGAACGACGTTCTCGTTCCAATCTGCATCTCTTCCTCTTTTTTCTTAGGGGGATGCGGTTTGTACATATTTCTAGTGCTACTGAGCTTATTTTTTCCAGGCACTGGTTCAGGTTCGCATTTCCTAGCTGTTCTTCCCAGTTTATTTCTGTGAAGTCCTGGTTTATTTGCTCCCAGTTTATCTGTTTATTATTGAAGTTGAATTTGCTGAAATCTCCTCCACCGGGAATCTGGACTGGTTTTGAAGGTCTATTCCCCATGGTTGTCATAACTTCAATTAAGTTGTGATCTGAGTAACAGGTATTTGTAATCATTATGTTCCTGATCAATTCATCATTATTAGTGAAAATGAGGTCCAGCGTGTTCTCCTTCCTGTTGGTTCTACTATTTGCTGGTTTAAGGCAAACCTGTCGCACATCCGTAGCAGGTCATTTGCATGTGCCTGTTCATTAAGGCTACTTCCTGGTATTCTTTCTGATATTACTGTATTAGCCAGGTGCTTCCATTTCAGGTGCCGTAGGTTGAAGTCCCCAAGCAGGATGATGTTCGGAGCTGGATTTGTGAGGTTTTCCAAGCAGTGTTCTACTTTCATTAGTTGGTCTTTAAACTGCTGAGGGTTTGCCTCCGGTGACTTATATACAAGGACAATAACTACATTTATAATCTCTATTTTGATTATCAGCACTTCCACCATATCATTTGAGGTGTTTAGCAGCTCAGTACAGATGAGTGTGTCTTTGATGTATAGGCTGACCCCACCCTGAAGCCGGTGTTTCCTATCACATCTGAAAAGATTGTACTCTGAGATCCATATTTCACCATCATGGTCCTTTGTGTGGGTTTCTGTTAGGGCTGCAAACACTGCATTTGCCTCATGAAGGAGACCATCTATAAAGTGAACTTTGTTGGATTTGCGTGTTTTTATACCTTGAATGTTGGCAAATATAAATGATGTTATCGTGGTAGTGGAAGTGCTGGATGCCTTACTTGGTGTTAATATCTGAGGCTCTGGTAAGGGGCCACTGTGTTTGCGTCCAGGGTGTGTTGTTTTCGAAGTGATTCGTCCAGTTTCGGTAGTGGGGCGAGTGTTGTGTGGTGTAGTACCTGTGTGTTTGTTGGTAATGTGTATTCCAGACTTGTGGGTATCTCCCTTCCCCTCTGTAATCCTGTGGTGGTTCCATCTGACTGTTCCTCTCTCTTATATTTTCTGCTCTGTTTCTGCCTTCCTCTAAAAAATTGCCAGTAGTGTCATACTGATTTTCCCGTCTATAACGTTGTGTACCTCTCACGTGGAATTCCGGACACTGAAGATTGTAGCATTTTTTGTCCCTAATTGAAAATTGACATAATTTGGGGTGGAAGTATCTACACCCTGTTCCAAAACGGCATGTACCCCTCGCCAACATGTTCCTGCATTTTCGAGGATGCAGAAAATGGCATTTTGTTCCTAATTTTCCATATTTGCATATTCCTTTAGCGTAGAATTTGCAAATGTGTTCCGGTTTTGCGTTTTTCAAGGTATTTATATCTGTGTCTGTCTTGTCTACCTCTTTATTGGAGCCATCTCCGCTTTTCGTCCCAATTCCTTCATTTATGCACTCTGTCTCACTGTTGCTCACATCGTTTATATTACCTGACTCTGCAATATTGCTGCTATTATGTACCAACCCTCTTCCTCCACATTACTGCTGCGGTTCTCTAAACTATCTGTTCCTGGGTTTTGGTCGTTAACCAATGTTGTCTTATCCCAGTCTGCATATATCACTGGTAGCTTGTCTGTGAATGGTAATCTCTGTGACTCGGGAATGTTTTTCATCAGTTTAGTTATGTTCTCTAACATTAATCTGTCATCTTTGCAGACCCAGTAAATTCCTTGCCTTTTTGTGCATCCTGGAGATACTTCTGTACAGCCCAGGTGAAATCTCATGTTACAGATGCAACACGTTACGCCTACATTACGTTTTCCCAGTACTCCCGAGCACTCGCCACACCTCTCCATTGTCTGATGTATTGTTGTATTTGTGGTTTACTGTGTGGATCACTTGTTGATGTCAGTCCTTTTAACTCTTTATAAAGTTATATGTATATTTTTATATATTTAATATTTATAATACTATATGTATACCGTAGATTTGTAATATTATGTATGTTATTTGTTCAAACTTTATGGCAGGTACTTAGCGTAGGGTAGCGAAGCTGGTCCCCGGTGCGGTACAGGTGACCTCTTGTCGTCCCAGGTTGATGTCACGAGTTTCCAGCTACTCGATTTAACACTGATTTATTCTTTGCTTGTATTCTTACAAGGTTTTCCGCCTAATTTCCGGCTTGCAATGGTATTCACTCACTTTATTGCTAATTATTAGATTCACATTTCCATAGTACACTATTGATTTCCGTATTTTATCCCTGTACTCACCTATTGTGCTTGCGGGGGTTGAGCTCTGGCTCTTTGGTCCCGCCTCTCAACGTCAATCAACAGGTGTACAGTTTCCTGAGCCTAATGGGCTCTATCATATCTACACTTGAAACTGTGTATGGAGTCAGCCTCCACCACATCGCTTCCTAATGCATTCCATTTGTCAACCACTCTGACACTAAAAAAGTTCTTTCTAATATCTCTGTGGCTCATTTGGGCACTCAGTTTCCACCTGTGTCCCCTAGTGCGTGTGCCCCTTGTGTTACACCTATCTTTATCAACCCTGTCGATTCCCCTGAGAATCTTGAATGTGGTGATCATGTCCCCCTAACTCTTCTGTCTTCCAACGAAGTGAGGTTTAATTCCTGCAGTCGCTCCTCGTAGCTCATACCTCTCAGCTCGGGTACTAGTCTGGTGGCAAACCTTTGAACCTTTTCCAGTTTAGTCTTATGCTTGACTAGATAGGGACTCCATGCTGGAGCCGCATACTCCAGGATTGGTCTGACATATGTGGTATATAATGTTCTGAAAGATTCCTTACACAAGTTTCTAAAGGCCGTTCTTATGTTAGCCAACCTGGCATATGCTGCTGATGTTATCCTCTTGATATGAGCTTCAGGGGACAGGTCTGGCGTGATATCAACCCCCAGGTCTTTCTCTCTCTCTGACTCTTGAAGTATTTCATCTCCCAAATGATACCTTGTATCTGGTCTCCTGCTTCCTACCCCTATCTTCATTACATTACACTTGCTTGGGTTAAACTCTAACAGCCATTTGTTCGACCATTCCTGCAGCTTGTCCAGGTCTTCTTGAAGTCTCAAGCTGTCCTCCTCTGTCTTAACCTTCTCATAATTTTGGCGTCGTCAGCAAACATTGAGAGGAATGAGTCTATACCCTCTGGGAGATCATTTACGTATATCAGAAACAGGATAGGTCCAAGTACAGAGCCCTGTGGGACTCCACTGGTGACTTCACGCCAGTCTGAGGTCTCACCCCTCACTGTAACTCTCTGCTTCCTATTGCTTAGGTACTCCCTTATCCACTGGAGCGCCCTACCTGTTACTCCTGCCTGTTTCTCCAGCTTATGCATCAACCTTTTATGGGGTACTGTGTCAAAGGCTTTCCGACAGTCCAAAAATGCAGTCCGCCACCCTTCTCTTTCTTGCTTAATTCTTGTCACCTGATCGTAGAATTCTATCAAGCCTGTAAGGCAAGATTTACCCTCCCTGAACCCATGTTGATGGGTTGTCACGAAGTCTCTTCTCTCCAGATGTGTTACTAGGTTTTTCTCACAATCTTCTCCATCACCTTGCATGGTATACAAGTTAAGGACACTGGCCTGTAGTTCAGTGCCTCTTGTCTGTCACCTTTTTTGTATATTGGTACTACATTAGCAGTCTTCCATATTTCTGGTAGGTCCCCCGTTTCCAGTGACTTACTATACACTATGGAGAGTGGTAAGCAAAGTGCTCCTGCACACTCTTTCAATACCCATGGCGAGATTCCATCCGGCCCAACAGCTTTTCTCACATCCAGCTCCAATAGGTGCTTTTTGACCTCATCTCTTGTAATTTCGAACCTATCCAAGGTCACCTGGTTTGCTGCCACCTCTCCCATGCCGTGATATCTCCCTGTTCTATTGTAAAGACCTCCTGGAACCTTTTGTTGAGTTCTTCACACACCTCTTTGTCATTCTCTGTGTACCTGTCCTCGCCCACCCTAAGTTTAATCACCTGTTCCTTCACTGTTGTCTTCCTCCTGATGTGACTGTGTAGTAGCTTTGGTTCAGTCTTGGCTTTGTTAGCTATATCATTTTCATACCTTTTCTCAGCTGCTCATCTCACACTGACATACTCGTTCCTGGTTCTCTGGTATCTCTCTCTCTACTTTCTGGAGTTCTGTTATTACGGAAGTTCCTCCATGCCTTTCTGTTCAGCTCCTTTGCTTTCATACATTCCCTATTAAACCACGGATTCTTCCTTTGCTTCTCTGTTTTTTCCTGTTGGGCTGGGACAAACCTGCTTACAGCCTCCTGACATTTTTGGGTGACATAGTCCATCATGTCTTGTACGGACTTGGTTCCGAGTTCTGTGTCCCAATGTATATCCCATAGGAATTTATTCATCTCCTCATAGTTTCCCTTTCGTACGCCAGCCCTTTGGTTCCCAGTTCTTTTTTGGGGTGATAATTCCTAGCTCAACCAGGTACTCAAAGCTCAATACACTATGATCACTCATTCCCAAGTGGGCTTCCAACTTAACTTCCCTTATATCCGACTCATTTAGGGTAAATATCAAATCAAGCAAGACTGGTTCATCCCCTCCTCTCATTCTTGTCGGTCCCTTGACGTGTTGACTTAGAAAGTTTCTTGTTGCCACATCCAGCAGCTTAGCTCTCCATGTGTCTGGGCCTCCGTGTGGGTCTCTGTTCCCCAATCTATCTTCCCATGGTTGAAGTCTCCCATGATTAGAAGTCTGGATCCGTTCCTGCTAGCCACAGAAGCTGCTCTCTCTATTATATTGATGGTGGCCATGTTGTTTCTATCATATTCCTGTCTGGGTCTTCTGTCATTCGGTGGGGGGTTATATATGACTACTATTATAATTTTCTGTCCTCCAGTTGCAATGGTGCCTGATATGTAGTCCCTGAAACCTTCACAGTTCTGAATTACCATCTCTTCGAAACTCCAACCTTCTCTTAGTAGCAAAGCCACACCACCTCCTCCTCTCCCTTCTCTCTCTTCTCACTACATAGTAGCCCTGTGGAAACACTGCATTTGTTATGATTTTCGTTAGCTTTGTTTCTGTGAGTGCTATTATGTCTGGGTTTTTTCTAGTGCCCACTCTCCAAGTTCACTAGTTTTATTTGTAATCCCATCTATGTTAGTGTACATCGCCTTGAAGCTCACTTTCTTCTGTTCATTTACATATCCCTTTCTTGGCGAGTATTCTACTGGTGTGGGAAGCTGTTCCGTGGGTGAGAGGATCTGTGAGGTGGTTTGCAGGGTCGCAGAGGGTTTTGGGGTGGGGGGTGGGGTTAAGGGAAGGGGGAACGGGTAGGGTGTGGTTAAGGAGATAGGGGGGACATGGAGGATACGGTGAGGGGGGAGGAGGAATAGGGAGGGTATGGGATGAAGGGGGAAGGGGGACTGGGGGGGAAAGGTGGGAGGGGACATGATGGGAATGGGGATGGGGTGTCGGGTTCAGAATGGGGTGGGGGGGGAGGGAGGGTTGGGTGGGGCAGGTAGGGTGAGGGAAGGAAGGGTTTCTATGCAGAGGGGGTTGGTGGTGTTGCCCCCCCCCCTCTGGTGTTGCTGGGATGCTGGTTTTGGGTTCCCTTCTTGTCTCTGGACTGCTGTGTTGGGGGCTGTGATTTCCTGGTTTGCTCCTCTCTCCCTGCGCTTCCTCCTTGCCTCTGCTGCCCTGGCTCTCTCCTCCTTCGTCCTGTCCCTCTGCAGGAATACTTTTTGTATCCCTCCACATGTTGGAGACGACTCTTCTTTTCTAGAATATCCTCCTTCGTGGTTTCGTTTGCAAACACCACCTTTACAAGTCGGTTTCTGTCCCTGTTGTACCAGCCCAACCTGAAAACCTTCTCAATGTTGTGTGCAGCCTCTTCATCTGTAACCCCTTCAGTAGCCCATGTACTGCCTCTCTATCCTTGCCATTCCATTCTTGCCTGTTGGATCCTTCCTGTTCTTTGATGCCTACAACTACCACTGATCTCTTTCTCTCCAGCAGTTGAGTGGTGCACCTTGCTGCTTCCTGTGAGGTAGCAGCTTGCATGGCTACCTCCCTCACTGTGGCCATTGCTTCTGAGCTCTTTTTCAATATGTCCGCAAATGTGTCAGGTACAGAGGCATTTCCTTCCAATGTAACATTCCCACCTTCCCTTTTGATGATAATCTGATGCTCGGTCTCTTTTATTTTTCGCTGTGAGAGAATTTGATCTCCTCCCTTGCTGATGCTCAGCTCACTTGCAGGTTGTTCATTGTAATCCCCAATCTCATTCACTACCACTCCGTGAATTCTCCAGAACTTGGTGTAGCAATATCCTGCATTTGTTCGCCCATGGCTGCTTCCCATAACCCTGTTTCGTCCTCCTCGATTTTGCCCCTGTCAAGGAGGTTAGCAGCGAAGAGGAGAGAGAGAGAGAGCAAGGGAGGCAGAGAGCAAGAGAGCAAAAGATGAGAACAGGAGAGACCCAGAGAGAGCGAACTAAGAGAGAGAAGAGAGAGAGCAAGGGA
>WNGS01043186.1:0-10174 GCA_020271785.1 Procambarus virginalis
TAGATGTGCTCACCTAGATGTTCCTACCTGTATGTGCTCACCTAGATGTTCCTACCTGTATGTGCTCACCTAGATGTGCTCACCTAGATGTTCCTACCTGTATGTGCTCACCTAGATGTGCTCACCTAGATGTTCCTACCTGTATGTGCTCACCTAGATGATCTTCCTCCTGTATGTGCTCACCCAGATGTTCCTACCTGTATGTAGCTCACCTAGTTGTGGTCACCTAGATGTTCCTACCTGTATGTGCTCACCTAGATGTTCCTACCTGTATGTGCTCACCCAGATGTTCCTACCTGTATGTGCTCACCTAGATGTTCCTACCTGTATGTGCTCACCTAGATGTTCCTACCTGATATGTCCTCACCTAGATGTTCCTACCTGTATGTGCTCACCTAGATGTTCCTACCTGTATGTGCTCACCTAGATGTTCCTACCTGTATGTGCTCACCTAGATGTTCCTACCTGTATGTGTTCACCTAGATGTTCCTACCTGTATGTGCTCACCTAGATGTTCCTACCTGTATGTGCTCACCTAGATGTGCTCACCTAGATGTGCTCACCTAGATGTTCCTACCTGTATGTGCTCACCTAGATGTGCTCACCTAGATGTTCCTACCTGTATGTGCTCACCTGTATGTGCTCACCTAGATGTGCTCACCTATATGTGCTCACCTAGATGTTCCTACCTGTATGTGCTCACCTAGATGTGTCTACCTGTATGTGCTCACCTAGATGTGCTCACCTAGATGTGCCTACCTGTATGTGCTCACCTAGATGTGCTCACCTAGATGTGCTCACCTAGATGAACTCACCTAGATGTGTTCACCTAGATGTGCTCACCTAGATGTGCTCACCTAGATGTACTCACCTAGATGTGCTCACCTAGATGTGCTCACCAAGATGTGTTCACCTAGATGTGCTCACCTAGATGTGCTCACCTAGATGTGCTCACCAGTAAGACACATGGTGGTGATGTACCATGGGAGAGTGTGCCTGTAAGACACATGGTGGTGATGTACCATGGGAGAGTGTGCCTGTAAGACACATGGTGGTGATGTATCATGGGAGAGTGTGCCTGTAAGACACATGGTGGTGATGTACCATGGGAGAGTGTGCCTGTAAGACACATGGTGGTGATGTACCATGGGAGAGTGTGCCTGTAAGACACATGGTGGTGATGTACCATGGGAGAGTGTGCCTGTAAGACACATGGTGGTGATGTACCATGGGAGAGTGTGCCTGTAAGACACATGGTGGTGATGTACCATGGGAGAGTGTACCTGTAAGACACATGGTGGTGATATATTATGGGAGAGTGTGCCTGTAAGACACATGGTGGTGATGTACCATGGGAGAGTGTGCCTGTAAGACAAATGGTGGTGATGTACCATGGGAGAGTGTGCCTGTAAGACACATGGTGGTGATGTACCATGGGAGAGTGTGCCTGTAAGACACGTGGTGGTGATGTACCATGGGAGAGTGTGCCTGTAAGACACATGGTGGTGATGTACCATGGGAGAGTGTACCTGTAAGACACATGGTGGTGATGTACCATGGGAGAGTGTGCTTGTAAGACATATGTGGTGATGTACCATGGGAGAGTGTGCCTGTAAGACACATGTGGTGATGTACCATGGGAGAGTGTGCCTGTAAGACACATTGTGGTGATGTACCATGGGAGAGTGCCTGTAAGACACTTGGTGGTGATGTACCATGGGAGAGTGTGCCTGTAAGACACATGGTGGTGATGTACCATGGGAGAGTGTGCCTGTAAGATACATGGTGGTGATGTACCATGGAAGAGTGTGCCTGTAAGACACAAAGTGGTGATGTACCATGGGAGAGTGTGCCTGTAAGATACTTGGTGGTGATGTACCATGGGAGAGTGTGCCTGTAAAAAACATGGTGGTGATGTACCATGGGAGAGTGTACCTGTAAGATACATGGTGGTGATGTACCATGGAAGAGTGTGCCTGTAAGATGCATGGTGGTGATGTACCATGGGAGAGTGTGCCTGTAAGACACAAAGTGGTGATGTACCATGGAAGAGTGTGCCTGTAAGACACAAAGTGGTGATGTACCATGGGAGAGTGTGCCTGTAAGATACATAGTGGTTATGTACCATGGGAGAGTGTGCCTGTAAGATACATAGTGGTTATGTACCATGGGAGAGTGTGCCTGTTATCTCGGCGGGTGGGCCGGGGCTCCGCTAGCACTCAGCTGCTAGGGGCTCAAAAGGCCGAATTCTGAGCCCCTCCGACTTCCGGGATTCACCGGAGTCTCCTTGGTTCTATAGAAGAGGACCAGCAATGCCCACCTCCGCAGGTCTTTGCTCCCAACACTAAAGAGGGGGATGGTGCCACTGATTCACCCTGGGAGCCCTTCACTCAACCACAGGGAAACTGCTGTTAACAGTTCCGGCCTAGACCCGTGGAGGAGTGAATGAAGACTCAGGCTTACCTTATAACATTAACTCCCCTGAGTCTTGCCTGCCAGACAAAAAGGTTGCAGGAACTCCTTTCCCGCCTGTCTTCTCTATCTTTTCCTCAACAAGGTCGCCAGCTGGGTTAGTATATCTGTACCCCAGCGATGCTGTTCAGTGGTGTACTCTATACTGTTCGTTGCCAAAATGTTGCTACTCCCATAGAAATGCTACTGAACTGTCAGCCCAGGGTACTCTCCCATGAAGGTCTGTGTGGCCTTACCTCTCTCCAGTCACTACGTTACTTGTTGCCACCATTCAGGCTCTGATACTGGTCGGATGGCTAAGGGTACACTTCTATATAAATCTGTGCTGTTTTACCACTCTCCAGGCAAAAAGAACTTCTATAGAGAACGTGATGTTCCCTAGGTGGTACTATGATAACCTTCGTGTATGCTCTTAGAGAAATATTATAATGGAGGCACACTTAAACACAATGATAAAATGTATGAATTTACTGACACAAATTACATGGTCACACATACAAGCACAAGCAATACATGAAAATAAAAATAAGGATAATAAATCTGGAGATCGTCAGCAACTCTTCTTTCACGACCTCCAACACTCCTTCAACTGGGCAGAATAGACAGGAGTCACACACTCTCTCACAGAAGGGCCTCTTCACCACGTCGGCACCTCTTCTTTACTGTCCTGCCGTCCACACATACTGTCATCTCCAACAGTCCTGGACACAAGCTGCCCTGCAGCCTATTCTGCTACTAAAGTATTAATGCTATACTGCAATACATAAGTAAATATCGTGGCCTATCTAGCCTACTCACACAAGGGGTAATGGGAGGGAAAATGATCTACCTTTACATTCCTGGCTCACGACGCCTGTCCCTCGATGGTGTGAGGTTTACACGCTTCCTGAGTCGGTCCTTCACGATCCAGGAACGTTCCACAGGTCCTCAGGTGACGTGAAGCCTTCGCGTCATCGCCGTTCCAATCCCAGAGATTCAGCTATCCCAATCCTGGTTCATCAATGGGCACTGAGCTAATCATTATATTCACACACGCGTCCCTTCCACAAGGCATTGCTCCTTGTTCTAGGAAAGGTGCTGTCCCTCCAAAACCCTCAGAGGATGGGACCCAGTCACAGCTAGGCCTGCCCGCCGCACCTTCCAGACCCTTCGTCCAGCGTCACCGCCCAGCGACGTTGCCGACTATTTTCCAAGTTTGGCACTCCTTTGCTCAATCAACTTGGTTCCTTTTTGCTTCCCAGAAGCACAAGGTCTCCAATAACTATGGTGGGGCTGCGATAGCTAGTTTAATCCACTGAATAAGGCTTGTAGAGCCTCAAATCCTCGAGAGCTGACCGAGGCGCATCCTCTCACCTCCACAGTCATGTCAACTCTGACGTTGGCGCCGCCCGGGGCACTCGGTGACGTCACGGCGGGCCCTGATTGGTCACCCGCGACCTAAGTCGGCCAATCCGCGATCGGCTAGTGTCCCTTTCAAAACGTCATATCTGCAGTAGGGGATGCTCTCTCATTTATATCAAGGCGCCACTTTCCCCTTTACCTACAACTTATAATATAAATTTCTCCCTTAACTGGCGGCCGACGCCGATCTGGTCGCCACACATACCAACAGACTTCCCTGTACCTCAGAGAATCAGTAGGGAGAGATGATATGACTCTTAAAGCAGGCAAACGAAAGAGATAGGAGAGGGCACCGTAACACTGTACAACACATAATGGTGGTTATGTACCATGGAAGAGCGTGCCTGTATGATACATGGTCGTTATGTACCATGGGAGAGTGTGCCTGTAAGACACATGGTGGTTATGTACCATGGGAGAGTGTACCTGTAAGACACATGGTGGTGATGTACCATGGGAGAGAAAGCCTGTATGACGCATAGACATACACCCCAAAATGCTACGCGTGCTATTGGCTGTACAAGAATGTAAGAATACTTCTATACAAAAATAAAAAATAAATAAAAAATAAAGTAATATATAATAATATTGTAGCGAGTTAATCTTATACTCGCTCCATTATCTCATTATCTTAATGCATTACTAATCACACAAGCTACAATCCTTTCCCCAATTACAGGTAATACTCTTCTCACCTTGTTGGAGGGAGCTGAGGTGTAATCACCATATATGCAAGCGATGTGAGAACAGCAAACCAGTACAATCTCCAGTCAAGAATGTAGTACATTCTTGTACTTGTGCCCAAGTACATAGTACTTGTGCCCAAGTACATAGTACTTGGGCAGTTCTAGTCGACCCAAGGCGCTACAGCTTCGACACAGAGCAGACAGCAGACTACGACCGCATCCAGCTACAACGCTCTCGCTCCCCGAGTTCAGACACTCGCAATGCCCAATCGAGCCGCCACGCTCTCCCGCATAGAGCTCCACGACTCCGGCCTCACTCAGCTCTCTGCTCTGCTCCAGGCTTTGTCTCAACGTCTACGACACTGCTGTATCCAAACACTGTGTATCTAATCAACCCAACAACGTAACATAAATGTATGTTACAATGTATTATTATAGTATATCATAATTAAGTAAAATATCATAATTCCTATTGTTTAGCTATCTAAGTTTTCTCAACCATTACAGTGGTTACAGTGTGCTGGTGTTTAACATTAGGGGGGGGGGCAGGGTGCAAACAGGCTTCACAAACAGCTGTAATTAGGTCAGTTTCAGTCTCATCTGTCCTGCACCTCACGGTGTTCTACAATGTTAAATATTTTTTCTTTTAAAACATTTCATATATTATTGGGCCCAGAGACATCATTCATAACTTTTGTTACTCTTCTGCATGAACTTTTTTGTTCTAATTTCTCCTGAAAAATCATAAAACTTTTTCCTTGAAAGATTATCGGCAACTTTTATTTTCGCAATATTATCTTTCTCTTTCCTAATCCTCTTTCTTGAAGATACTGAGCCCTGGTGCTACACCTGATCTAGGCCCACCAACCATCTCTCGGGCCCCCTGCCTCTTTCTGTAAGTTATGCCAATAGGTCTGAGGCACCCTGCGTCTTTTCGTAGGTTATGTCAAAAGGTCTGGGGCCACCCTGCATCTTTCTGTAAGTTATGCCAATAGGTCTGAGGCACCCTGCATCTTTCCATAGGTTATGCCAAAAGGTTTGGAACACCCTGCATCTTTCCATAGGTTATGCCAAAAGATCTGGGGCACCCAGGGAGCCGGTCGGCCGAGCGGACAGCACACTGGACTTGTGATCCTGTGGTCCTGGGTTCGATCCCAGACACCAGCGAGAAACAATGGGCAGTTTCTTTCACCCTATGCCCCTGTTACCTAGCAGTAAAATAGGTACCTGGGTGTTAGTCAGCTGCCATGGGCTGCTTCCTGGGGGTGGAGGCCTGGCCGAGGACCGGGCCGCGGGGACACTAAAAAGCCTCGAAATCATCTCAAGATTACCCTGCATCATTCCTCCGTGGATTATACCAAACAGTCTGGGACACCCTGCATCTTTCCGTAGGTTATGCCAAAAGGTAGATCTATTTTGAAATTCTCTAACATGATTATTCCAACCAGGCATACTACTTCTTTTATTGGTTATAAGATAAATGCTCTCGTCCTCTGCCCTACCTCGCACTGACATGACTGATGTGGAAAAAGTAATTGAGATTGTTCTGATGCAAATTGCACTGAATAACAATGAAAGCAACTGCATCACTTGCGATTTGAGTATTCGTTAAGCAGGCATTTAAACTTATCCAGGTCAGCAACAGTGGCCTTCCCCCATTTAGAGGTGTTCCAGGGAGGTTTATGTTTTCATTAGCAGCAGCAACTTGTGAGTGAGGTATATTGGAAGTGGCCAAGACAGAGAGATGCCAGGACATGTTGTCATCACTGACAGCCTTATACTTACAAGTGTGACCAGTGAGATAATATATGAGAAAATGATCAATATGAGACCCTCCACTCCCATCTCATGATATAAAGCTATAGTTAATGTTAAATTAATCATTAATTGCAGGATTATGTAAATTTTCAGCATCCATGAATGCATTAAACAAATTTAAGTATACATCTTGGCAGGAAAAATCAGTGTTAAAAATCACCTATCACCCATGAGTTCAGCATTATGACACAAATTAGTCAATTGATATAGTTCTGATTATACATTTCCATACTCATCTGCACAGTTGATATTGCTTGTGAACAATGCATATACATACACGTAATCAAATACTGCTGAGCACCATAGGAGACATGTATAGTAGGAGTGAGCCCTGACAACTGAGGGCTGAGGACCTGAGGTATTGACAACCTCAACTATACATTGCATATTGTTATGCCACAGGATAGCAGCAGCACCATAGGGTCTTCCAGAACCTGACAACAGACATGTCAATACTAGCAGTGTAACAAGAACCATCAATAAATTTTAAGTGGTTTTCAAATTCATAAGATGTAAGCCAGTGTTCTTGCAAAACAAGAATAATTCACACATACCAAAATGCTTTTGACATTCAGTCAGGGTTTGTTACTTCTCCAGTTACCTTAATAACCTGGAATTATGACTTTACAAATACTGAAGCATTGTCATGGGGTAAATAACCTGGAATTATGACTTTACAAATACTGAAGCATTTTCATGGAGTAAATAACCTGGAATTATGACTTTACAAATACTGAAGCATTGTCAAGAGATAAATAACCTGGAATTATGACTTTACAAATACTGAAGCATTGTCATGGGGTAAATAACCTGGAATTATGACTTTACAAATACTGAAGCATTGTCATGGGGTAAATAACCTGGAATTATGACTTTACAAATACTGAAGCATTGTCATGGGGTAAATAAACAATGTTACATGAAGATCATTTATGTGTTAATTAAAAGAACACTTATAGTAAGAGGACAGTAAATTGGATGTTGAGGCAATTGTCAAGTAATATTATATAATTAACAGGTTTTAAATAAGAGCCAACTATTACACATTATTCTATCTATATACAATTTGAACTAATAATAGAACCTAAATAGATAATAATTACACATCAATCACATCCATCAAGACAAATTAAACAACCAATCAAAACCTAATAAGTTACTCCTATACCTCGTAATACAGGCCAATAATGATCATAAATATACCTATCAATTAAACAATATTCAAACTAAGGACTTTACAGCAAATTTTTAAATCACTATTTTAAAAGCAGACATCATTTTCTATTAATAAATTGTTAGATACAGGCATTTGTAAACAAATTATATAAATAATAGTAATTAAGCCTTCAATGAAATACTCCACATTATAATACAAATTCTGGAGTTTATAATAATATATATGTATAATACAAAGTTTTGGTTTATAAAATGCCAGATATAAGATAATAAGAGTATGGGAATCAGGCTATTATTATTGCCAGATTCATATACAGTACTGTGTATATATAATTGCTAGCTACATATATATATATAACTGCTAGATTCATATATACATATATATATATCGAATTTCTAGACCGATATAAACATAAAACTGCCTGATTCAAGATAATGTAATTACCATATTTATGCTATTTTCATATATATGAGTTTTATAATTGCCAGACTCAGAATAACACAATTGAATCAGGTCAATATAAATGAGAGTCAGACTTTGATACTGTAAACCATGCCTACTACTTACCTAAATTTAATTATTATGGAATCTGAGACCTTCCTGATAACTATATTCCATCATTTCTTACTGACAGACACCAATATGTAGCCATTAATGACATAACTCCCCCCCCCTCTCTACCATTAACCACAGGAGTGCCACAGGGCAGCATCCTAGGACCTCTCCTATTGCTTATATACATCAATGATTTACCAAATGTCTCTAACATCCTTAAACCAATACTATTTGCTGGCGATACTACCTTCATCTATTCAAACCCCAATGCATCACACAATAAGTAATATTGTAAATAACAAGTTAAAACAAACTGCATGTGGTTGGATGTCAATCAACAAACTCACACTAAACATAGAAAAGACCTATTTCATTGTATTTGCAATTAAATCATCAAATGAAGTTCACCTTCAGATAGATAATGTCAACATTAAGCATTAAAAATGATTTAATGTTCCTTGGCCTATACATAAACACGAACGAGACTAAACTTCAACACTCGCATACAGCACACAAGCGAAATCTCAAACTGTTGGTATATACTCAAAAATCAGATATTATATTTCCCACTCTTCTCTCCTTTCACTATACTATTCCCTAAGCTATCCTTGTTTAACATAATTATAATGCTAATGATGATAATTTTTTTTAGAAAAGTATATAAAAAATGGGTTACAAGAACAATGTTGGATTTCTAGATAGAGCAAGTATATACTATGCCTAAAAGTAATTGAGATCAAAAGCAAAAGTTGAACATAAGTAGAAAAAATAAAAAGATTGACAATAATTACATGTTGAATGGAACAGCAAAATTGCAACAGAAGCAGATGGTAATTTTAACTATATATAAACAAAATACATTTTTTTTTGTACATGGCTGATAGTAGTATTACAAGTTCAGTCATTAATCATTATTGTTTAATAAAAGCAAGATTTTCCTGGGTTGGTTGACAATCAGTAGGTAAGGTAGGTTACATGGAGTGCATTAGGTAGTACTGTACTTCGTTTCTCTCTTAAACTAGTTGAGAGAAGGACAGTCTTTGATGTTATTGTGAAGAACATTTTACATTTTGGGACCCTTCATTTCTGGAACGTTTCCACTTTGGCTAAGTCGCACTCTTGGAATATAAAAAAAATAATAATAATAATAATAATAATAATAATAATAATAATAATAAATTTATTTAGGAAAAGTACATACATAGTTGCAGAGTTACAGTATAAACATTCTGTTTGATATAAAGATAGAGGTAGTACACACAATACCTAAAGCCACTAGTACGCATAGCGTTTCAGGAAGGTGAGGTGGGAAAAAAAAAACACTTAGACTAAAACTTAATAGTAATTGAGCTTAAAGTATAAATTGCTTTGAAAGAAAAAAATAATAAAAGATAAAAAAAGGGGGAACATGGTAGAAAATAGCCAATATACAAGTTGGTCAACAAACAGCATTTTTTTTTTTTAAATAGTAAGACATGGGTTGACATTTAGAAGTAAGGTAGGTTACATGGAGTAATTAGGTGGTACTTACTTTCATCTTAAACTGGTTGAGAGAGGTACAATCTTTGACATGATTGGGAAGGTCATTCCACATTCTGGGTCCTTGATTTGTAGAGCATTCCTAGTTTGATTAAATCATACTCTTGGATATCAAATAGGTTTATTTCTGGTGTGGTGCCCATGAGTTCTGTTACAACCTTCTAGGAAGCGTTGAAGGTCAGGATTGACATTACAATTCAGAGTTATAAATATATAGAGTACACAAGAGAGGATGTGCATGACTTAATATCTAACATATTTCAGAGATTTGAGTAAGGATAATATCTATTTCTAGTCTGGAGTCCAAAGGTTGTATTACAACCTCTACCATGTATTTAAGGAGAGGTTTAGCATTATTTAAAATATTCAAAGATTTAGATTTAGAAAAGTGGAGGGGACTCAATGCTGTCTGGGGCTTCAGTTTATTATTTTTCTAATTGCGATTTGTCTTGAGTAATTAGAGATCATAGATATTTGGATAGTAGAACCCCAGGCAATGATACCAAAATTGTGATAAGGATAAACG
>WNGS01043191.1:0-13610 GCA_020271785.1 Procambarus virginalis
ATGTTGCTTTCACTATAAAGGTTGTTTCCTGTAATTGAGGTTGCAGCTTCCTAATAAGGAAAGGAGCCTGACAGCTGAGTGGACAGCGCTCGGGATTCGTAGTCCTGAGGTTGCGGATTCGATCCCCGGTAGAGGCGGAAACCGATGAGCAGAGTTTCTTCCACGCTGATGTTCCTGTTCACCTACCAGTAATAGGTACCTGAGAGTTAAGCAGCTGCTACGGGCTGCTTCCTGGGAGTGTGTACAAAACGGAGGCTTGGTCAAGGACCGGGCCGCGGGGGACGCTATGCCCCGAAATCCTCTCAAGATAACCTCAAGATAACCTTCCATAATTTTTGTCAGACGAATATTGAGCTTGCTTAAGCCACACGCTCAAGTGAATATCTTAAGTTGTTTTAATTCAGTATTCAGCTTAGTGAAGTAGTTTCAAGATTTTTTCTTTTGTTTTCCTTGAGTAAAGTTTGTTTAACAGTGATACATACGCTTACATTAATACTTCCCGGTTATTAGGGATTATGCATATCTTTTTGTAAATAAACTGCAGCAAATTCAAAGTCACTCACTGAGTGACAACTGGTTAAGTCACGCACTGAGTGACCACTGGTTAAGTCACGCACTGAGTGACCACTGGTTAAGTCACTCACTGAATGACCACTGGTTAAGTCACCCATGAGTGACCACTGGTTAAGTCACTCACTGAATGACCACTGGTTAAGTCACTCACTGAGTGACCACTGGTTAAGTCACTCACTGAGTGACCACTGGTTAAGTCACTCACTGAGTGACCACTGGTTAAGTCACTCACTGAGTGACCACTGGTTAAGTCACTCACTGAGTGACCACTGGTTAAGTCACTCACTGAGTGACCACTGGTTAAGTCACTCACTGAGTGACCACTGGTTAAGTCACTCACTGAGTGACCACTGGTTAAGTCACTCACTGAGTGACCAGGGTAAGTCACTCACTGAGTGACCACTGTTTAGTCACTCACTGAGTGACCACTGGTTAAGTCACTCACTGAGTGACCACTGGTTAAGTCACTCACCGAGTGACCACTGGTTAAGTCACTCACCGAGTGACCACTGCTTAAAGTCACTCACTGAGTGACCACTGGTTAAGTCACTCACTGAGTGACCACTGGTTAAGTCACTCACTGAGTGACCACTGGTTAAGTCACTCACTGAGTGACCACTGGTTAAGTCACTCACTGAGTGACCACTGGTTAAGTCACTCACTGAGTGACCACTGGTTAAGTCACTCACTGAGTGACCACTGGTTAAGTCACTCACTGAGTGACCACTGGTTAAGTCACTCACTGAGTGACCACTGGCTAAGTCACTCACTGAGTGACCACTGGTTAAGTCACTCACTGAGTGACCACTGGTAAGTCACTCACTGAGTGACCACTGGTTAAGTCACTCACTGAGCGACCACTGGTTAAGTCACTCACTGAGCGACCACTGGTTAAGTCACTCACTGAGCGACCACTGGTTAAGTCACTCACTGAGCGACACTGGTTAAGTCACTCACTGAGCGACCACTGGTTAAGTCACTCACTGAGTGACCACTGGTTAACGACCACTGGTTAAGTCACTCACTGAGCGACCACTGGTTAAGTCACTCACTGAGCGACCACTGGTTAAGTCACTCACTGAGTGACCACTGGTTAAGTCACTCACTGAGTGACCACTGGTTAAGTCACTCACTGAGTGACCACTGGTTAAGTCACTCACTGAGTGACCACTGGCTAAGTCACTCACTGAGCGACCTCTGGTTAAGTCACTCACTGAGTGACCACTGGCTAAGTCACTCACTGAGCGACCTCTGGTTAAGTCACTCACTGAGTGACCACTGGTTAAGTCACTCACTGAGTGACCACTGGCTAAGTCACTCACTGAGGGACCACTGGCTAAGTCACTCACTGAGCGACCTCTGGTTAAGTCACTCACTGAGTGACCACTGGTTAAGTCACTCACTGAGTGACCTCTGGTTATGTCACTCACTGAGTGACCACTGGTTAAGTCACTCACTGAGAGACCACTGGTTAAGTCACTCACTGAGCGACCACTGGTTAAGTCACTCACTGAGTGACCACTGGTTAAGTCACTCACTGAGTGACCACTGGTTAAGTCACTCACTGAGTGACCACTGGTTAAGTCACTCACTGAGTGACCACTGGTTAAGTCACTCACTGAGTGACCACTGGCTAAGTCACTCACTGAGCGACCTCTGGTTAAGTCACTCACTGAGTGACCACTGGTTAAGTCACTCACTGAGCGACCTCTGGTTAAGTCACTCACTGAGTGACCTCTGGTTATGTCACTCACTGAGTGACCTCTGGTTATGTCACTCACTGAGTGACCTCTGGTTATGTCACTCACTGAGTGACCTCTGGTTATGTCACTCACTGAGTGACCTCTGGTTATGTCACTCACTGAGTGACCTCTGGTTAAGAGTCATCTGTCATCAGCTCAAAGGTGATACAATTAAGTAAGCTTATGATCACCGGCAATGTAATCATGTAAAAAGTCTCAATCATCAATAAAAATCATATAATTACAATCTTTTGTTATTGGGTTTGGATTTCTCATTTAAATCAATACTACAAAATGTAATTCGTCAATATAATAGATATTGTTGTTACTTAGTAGTCAACATACAGATCTAGGAAACTTACCATTATGTGACCCCCAGAACTGCATATCTCCAGCATTAGAAGATAAGGGGTTCTATGCTCCTTGATGCTCCTTGATGATGCGCCATGATGATGCTCCTTGATGATGCTCCTTGTTCGAGATGAGATTTTTGTTTAGAAATTCCAGATTTCAAGGATCTCTGTAGTACAGTGGCTACGTTCTCGACTCACAAGTTCGGATAACGGATTCGATCCCCAGGCGTGTCAGAAATGGTTAGGCATGTTTTTTTTTAACTTTTGTGAGGATGCTTCTGGGAAGGGTTAGAAGCACTAGAAATATGTTCAAACCGCATACCCCTAAGAAAAAAGAGGAAGAGATGCAGATTGGAACGGGAACGACGTTCCCTATATAGGCGAAGAAAACGAATCGCGGTACAACTTGAGAGTCGCACCCTGCCTCAAGAACGGCGAAGAAGGTTAGGTAGAGAAATAGAAACAATTGAACTCAAGCTACAAGAATCATACAAACCCAGGAGAGGCAAAGAGAGCAAAAGGCCATCAGCAAATAGAGAGAAAACCAAAATATTTTTTCTCCTATGCAAAATCAAGATAAAAAACCACATCTAGTATCGGGCCCCTGCGAAAGGGAGATGGAACTTTCACCGATGACAACAAAGAAATGAGCGAGTTACTGAGGAAGCAGTACGACTCTGTTTTCAGCGAGCCATTAAACGCACTAAAGATTGATAACCCAAATGAATTTTTCATGGATATGATACCAACATCAAATCATATATCAGACGTCACCCTATCCCCACTGGATTTTGAAGAAGCCATAAACAGTATGCCTATGCACTCTGCACCAGGCCCGGATTCTTGGAACTCCATATTCATCAAGAACTGTAAAAAAAACACTATCGCAGGCCCTTCACATTCTGTGGACAAAGCCTTATTCCTGATATACTAAAAACAGCAGAGATAGCACCACTTCATAAAGGAGGAAATAAGGCAGAGGCAAAAAATTACAGACCGATAGCACTAACATCGCACATCATAAAAATTTTTGAGAGAGTGCTAAGAAGTAAGATCACAAAATACATGGAATCACAGCATCTCCATAACCCCGGACAACATGGTTTCAGAACAGGGCGCTCTTGCCTGTCGCAGTTGCTGGACCACTATGATATGGCATTAGATGCTATGGAAGACAAACAAAACGCTGATGTAATTTACACAGATTTCGCAAAAAGCTTTTGATAAATGTGACCATGGTGTTATTGCACATAAAATGCGCTCAAAAGGAATTACCAGAAAAATAGGCAGATGGATCTACAATTTCCTGACCAACAGAACCCAATGTGTAATAGTCAACAAAATAAAATCCAGCCCATCAACCGTTAAGAGCTCAGTCCCCCAGGGTACTGTGCTTGCTCCAGTACTTTTTCTCATCCTCATATCGGACATAGACAAGAACACAACCTATAGCACTGTATCATCCTTTGCAGATGACACTAGGATCTTCATGAGAGTAGGCAACATAGAGGATGCGGCAAACCTCCAGTCAGATGTAGATCAGGTCTTTCTATGGGCTACAGAAAATAATATGGTGTTTAAAGAAGATAAGTTCCAGCTCATGCGCTATGGAAAAAATGACAGTATAAAGACGGAAACCACGTACAGAACTCAGACAAATCATAACATAGATCGAAAAGGCAATGTAAAGGATCTGGGTGTACTCATGTCGGAAGACCTTACCTTTAAAGAACACAATAAAGTAGCCGTCACAACTGCAAGAAAAATGACAGGTTGGATAACAAGAACTTTTCACACTAGAGATGCTATACCGATGATGATACTTTTCAAAATGCTTGTGCTCTCTAGAGTGGAGTACTGCTGCACAATGACAGCCCCTTTCAAAGCTGGAGAAATTGCTGACCTGGAGAGCGTGCAGAGATCCTTTACTGCTAGAATCCACTTAGTGAAACATCTAAACTATTGGGACCGACTAATGAGCCTAAATCTGTATTCCCTTGAGCGCAGGCGGGAGAGATACATAATAATTTACATGTGGAAAATATTAGAGGGGCTGGTCCCAAACCTGCACACAGAAATAACATCACATGAGACCAGAAGACATGGCAGGATGTGCAGAATACCCCCGTTGAAAAGCAGAGGTGCAACTGGTACTCTGAGAGAAAACTCTATCAACATCAGGGGCCCGAGACTATTCAACACACTCCCGCTACACATAAGGGGCATAACTGGCAAACCCCTCACAGTGTTCAAGAGAGAACTGGATAAGCACCTCCAAAGGATACCTGATCAACCAGGCTGTGACTCATACGTCAGGCTGCGAGCAGCCACGTCCAAGAGCCTGGTTGATCAGTCCAGCAACCAGGAGGCCTGGTCGATGACCGGGCCGCGGGGACACTAAGCCCTGGAAGCACCTCAAAGTATCCTCAAGGTAAGGTAAGGTGGTTGTTTCAGGACCGTCATCTTATGCCTAACACCGTCGCCTCGTATTGTGCAGCGCTGGCGGAGCCGCTTCAGCTTGCCGCCAGTATCGATGTTACGTCTGTTCCATTTCGCAAGCTGTCTCGTGCATTGTTTCACCTCCGGCCTGCTCATTCGCCGCCTGAGCCATCCTGGTCTATGGACAGAATGCTTGCTTTTCTTTCGTCTCCCCGTTTCGTTTTGGCCCCTTCGGTCCGGGATTGTTTTTCCAAGGATCTCTTCTTGTTGACTTTGGCATCTGGGGGTCGGGTCGGGGAGCTTCATGCTCTCCTCCGGCGCAGGGGTTTCTGCTTTTTTGGTCGTAGTGATTGTTTTGTTCGCTTGCAGCCGTCTCCTTCTTTTCTGGAAAAGAATGAGACTGCTGCGTTCCGGAGGGGTCCGTGGGTGGTTGATGCTTGGTTGGTCAGGCCGGGGGTGCATCATGTTTTGTGTCTGGTTGCGGCGCTTCGCCGTTATTGGGCTTCTGTGTCCGGGGACGCACTGTGGGTTGATCCGGTTTCCCTTCTTCCCTGTTCGCGGGTTCGGGTCTCCCAGGTCGTCCGCAGGGTTATTAAGTCCAGCCAGCCTGCGGTCTATCCCAGTGCCCATGACGTTCGTAAGTTCGCGGCTCTTGCTGCCATCTTTGGGAATATGTCTTGGTCTGATATTCGAGCGAGGGGATTTTGGCGGTCGAACAGGGCCTTGGCTGCTCGTTACCTTGTGAATGTCCCTGGGCCCCGTCAGGCCTGTGTTGCTTTGGGTCGGCGGTTGCAGCCAGTTGTCTTGGCTTCGAGTTGAGGAGTGAGTGACGACCGCCTCCCGGGTAGGTCCCTCTTTTTCCGTCTGTGGGTAGTTAGCTCCGGGGAGCCGACGGGGCTCCCCCCAGAAAACCAGCGTTGAATGTAATGAAACGCCATTTTCTGGGTGAGTCCCGGAGGCTCCCCGGCATCCCTCCCTCCCTCCGGTCGGCGTTTTTTTCGCGTTTTTGACATCCAGCCTCAAGAACTGAGGTGTTGGTAGCCGGCGTGGAGGGTTTGGGGCTCCCCCTTCCCCCTCCCGGAGAGGGGGGAGCTGCTAGACAGCGGCGCGGCGGCGTTGTGACGTCACACTAGTTTGCTTGTTTTTCTGTTGGGAGTTCTATCCACTAGGTCGGCTTTTTGGTAGCAATTTTAACCAGAATAGGGGTTTGTTTTGAGACGCTTACCTTTCTGGGTGCCTGTCCCAGGTGATGGCAGACATAGAATGCTTCCAACCACACGGGGGCTTCTATAGGCCATTGCTCCCCTTGCGTCTCTGAGGGGGCCCGGTTTTGGCCGTGGTCCCCGGTAGGCCTAAGAACTCCATACACATGACTGATGCCAAAGTCTGACATTAGCATATCAGCCTGGGATAGCTCCGAGGAGCCTCTGGGACTCACCCAGAAAATGGCGTTTCATTACATTCAACGCTGTTTTTTTTATTAGGCCTGCAGTTATGAATGGCTTTATAGCCAGCTAAGTTGTAGAGTTGGGTATAGCCTTTACTTAGCCAAGTTTCTGTTAAAATGATGAATGATAATTTAGTACCTAGTGCTGTGAGTAGTGCATTTATATCATCAAAATTTTTACCAAGTGACCTAACATTTTGGTTGTAAACTGATAAGCAGGTGCTATTTAGGAGTTTGTTTTTTGCAAGATTTGCTGTGTAATACCTGCAGTAATGATGATCAATGTGCTGATTTGTGTGGATATGAGACAGAAGATTTCGGTCAGGATCAATATCAGTAAGCATATTGTGACGATAATCTCTTTCAAGAGAGATTGAGCCTGCTCTTCCCTACATAAAGTTACTTACACATCTACAAGAATAAGATGCTACATTCAAGATATGTCTACCAGTAGCGCAAAACGTTTTGACCAGGAGGCAAAACATACCCTAAACCCCCCTACTCCACTCCCTCCACGCCGGCTCGCCACCCGTCGTCAATCAGCAAACGACCCTTCCCAGCCTGCCTGCTCCTGATTGGTGACCAGCCGCCTGCACACTCGCACCTGCACCTCAGTGCATCTACCTGAGTCGATGTCTGGGCCTGTTCCAGCCATCATAGTCAGAATATCCTCGTCCTCTCAGCTGTGAACAACTAACTGATACACGTCCTGTTTATCAGGTGGAGGTTCTTAGCTAGCGCTCATATTCTCAGCACTTATTATTGTCATTTTTATCTTTATATTATTGTTAGAGTAAATTATCCACTTCGTTATTTTTATGTTGTTTTTTGACTTGTTCGTTTGCACTGTACATAGCCAAGGGATTGTCTTTATTTTTGCTTTGTTTTCCAATTAATTAAAGTTTCATTGTTCATACTTTGTGTTTTGCGTGTCTTCCCTTAATTTACCACAGACAACAGCTAAGCAGTCTCAATTTTTTTGTAAATGTGACAGGCATAGACACTAGCCATTAGGAACACTGCCAAACATCTACACTCCTACATTTTCCCTTCACATTTCATGGGGGCTGTCCTAGGAGCTTCACTCAGGTACTAGTACTAGAAGATCAATTTGTGGTAAGTGTACTTGGCTTTGCTACAGTTGCTTTTCAATATTTTTATTACTTTTCATATTCATATGGTGCTGTGTGTATTCCGCATTCCGAGAGTAGCATATGGTGAGTGTTGGATAACTTTGGATTACGTGGTGACTGTAGGCCTCAGTCATTCTTTTAATTGGTCATCCCTCCCTCCGTGTTATTACTCGTGTTTACCACCTTTTGTCCCTAGAATATTTCTCACATCACGGCAGATCACCATTGTGGTACCCTGGTACTTTGGTTTGTCTTTGGGTCAAAGCACCCTATCTTCTGCAATCCGACCGAAGGAGGATAAAGGGGGCCATAGTTCCTCTAGCACGGACTTCGTTGCTGAGTTGGGACCTCAGCAGCAGTTCTCGTCACCAGTTGACAATCGCACCCCTACACGTCGGTCAGAGATGCTGATATTTACTTAGGTAGGTGTCATGTTCATAGAAAATGGTACCATCCGTTTTCTATGTGTGGCGGCTGGACGCCACTAGAAAGAGAGAGGTAAACAAAGCACAGGACGCCTGCCAAGCTTGGGAGCTCTAGTCATGTAATCGTTTATAAGTATTAAAGTCAGTAACCAGGAATGACTTTACATCAACCTTACTACCAAGACTATCTCAGCTATATACAGATACCACATTGGCGACGACGATGAACTGGGAACGCAGGTATTTTGTTCAACAAAACACAAGGGAGAAGCATGCTGCCTCACGCGCCCAGAGGAGGAAGGAGAAGCTGTGAGCTGTGAGCACCATACCCCATGCTTTGTGCTGATCGTTGCTGTGTGCTGGCCGTTGCTGTGTGCTGGCCAATGCTGTGTGCTGGCCAATGCTGTGTGCATCCCAAGCTGTGCTGACTCAAGCTGTGTACTGAGTAATCTGCGAGGCGACGCTGTGTACGAAACGACGCTTTGATGCAGTGTACAAAACCCGATGTTTTGGTTACGAAACGACGCTCCGTGCTACAAAATTCTTCACGCTGTGAACCAACTGCTGCCTACTGCTGCCAACTGCTGTGCCAACTGCTGTGCCAACTGCTGCCTACTGCTGTACCAACTGCTGACAACTGCTGTACCAACTGCTAACAACTGCTGTGTTGCTGTGAGTAGGAACAACACATGTACACAAGGGCTAGGTAAGAAGTCAGTTGCTGCTGTGTTGTGCACTGTTGTGAACTTTTGCATTAAAATGCTTGTGTGCTTTGCAAAATTAAAGTAATTACAGTGAATTCTTGAATAACATATACATTGCAGTAAGTGTTATATATTCTGAGGAACATTTTAAGTGATAAGTTTAAATTTATTCAGTAAAAATGGCAAATATACCTCAGTTTCCTGCATTTGATCCTGACTGTGACCAGACAAACCTGTCACAGAGGTGGGTCAAATGGCTTAAAAGGTTTGAAAATTTGTTGATAGTTTTTGACATCAAAAGTGCTGAAAGAAAGCGTGCCTTTCTACTTCATTATGCAGGTGATAGAGTTTGTGACATCTTTGATACAATGAAAGACACTGGTGGTGCCAAAGATTATGACACTGCCAAAGCCAAATTAACTGAGCATTTCAAACCAAGGCAAAATACTGCTATGGAAATTATGCATTTCAGGAGAGCCAAACAACTCTCTAATGAAACTGTTGATCAATACCATACACGTCTGCAGGGTTTAGCAGCCCATTGTGATTTTGCTGATGTTGACAAAGAAATCAAACAACAAATAATTGAAACATATACATCTACACGTCTTCGTCGAAGAGCTCTAGAACTTGTTGATGATGAAAGTTCTCTTAACAAGATACTGGATATGGCTCGTCGAATGGAAGATGCTGCACGTGATGCTCGTGTCATGGAGTGCAGTGCCAACAACGGTTCTGCCACTGTTACTAACAGTCATGAAGTATGTAAGGTTCAGGGAGTACACCATGATCGTAGAAGATATCATGCCAAACCTAACATTAAATTGAGCCGAGAACCACATCACAACTGGAGTCATGGAACAAGACTCAAGCAGTCACAACGACTCACATCAGAGGGTGTCAATAATAAATGTTACAATTGTGGAGGAGACTACCCACACCAAGATAATGTTTGTCCTGCACAAGGTAAGAAGTGCTATGAGTGTAGAAAACTAGGTCATTTTGGTGCTATGTGTCGTTCCGCACTAAAGAAACCACAATCAATAAATAAAAGCAATGTACGAGGATCAAGTCATAGGAGTCGAGGTGGCAAACACAATATTGCACCTCAAATCAAGAATGTTAATAATATACAAGACAACATTTCATTACAACCAGTCTCAGATGACAGTGAATGTGATTATATTTGTGGAGTACAAGCAATCACAGAATGGAATGATCTTCCAAACAACCCAGAGACTATAGTATACATTGCTGGCATTTGTCTCAAAATTCTCATTGACACTGGATCAAACATTGACACCATTGCTGAGTGCCACTATGAAAAATTTAAAAAACAGTTCCCAAAGCTTGAAAACTATAATGGCAAAGCCACTGCCTATGCTTCAAAGGTAGCCTTACCAGTGATTGGAACTTTCACTGCAGAGATTAAGTCAAAGAATGCAATGCTCATTACTACATTCCATGTTGTTAGGAATGCAAAGGAGTCTTTACTCAGTTACAAGACTTCAACCAAATTGGGGCTACTTCAGCTTTCTAATGCTGTAGCAGTGGAATCTGCAAACAATGTTGATGCTATTGTTGCTGAATTTTCTGATCGGTTTAAATCCATAGGTTGTTATACTGATAGCAAGGTACATCTGCATATCAACCCAGATGTAATTCCAGTTGCCCAACCACATCGCCGACAACCATTCCATACTCGCAAGAAAGTCGATGCCGAACTGGATAGGCTGATAGAACTAGATATCATTGAACCGGTAACAGGCCCAACACCATGGGTAAGCCCAATTGTCACTCCACCAAAGCCGAAGAATCCAGATGAGATACGCATTTGTGTAGACATGCGTGTTCCCAACAAGGCAATAATGCGTGAACGCCATCCTACACCCACTGTAGATGATATGATATACCGCTTGAATGGTGCAACTGTATTCAGCAAGTTAGATTTAAACAAGGGCTATCATCAGCTTGAACTTGATGATGAGAGTCGATTCATCACAACGTTTACGACACATCGAGGTCTGTATAGGTACAAGCGCCTGAGTTTTGGTATTAACAGTGCTGCTGAAGTATTCCAGCACATCATCAGCCAGGTATTGCAAGATATACCTAATGCTGACAACATGTCTGATGACATCATTGTTTATGGCCGTACCCAAGCTGAACACGACAAAGCTCTTCGTGCAACATTGCAACGCTTACGAGAAAAGAATTTGACGCTAAGCCGAGCAAAGTGTGAGTTCAATCAACATAAAATTGAATTCTTTGGACATGTACTTAGTGACAAAGGTCTGTCTCCAGATCCTAAGAAAGTTGCAGATATCAAGAATGCTGCACCTCCTTCAACATCCACTGAAGTACATAGTTTTCTGGGAATGGCAAACTACTGTTCTCGCTTCATTCCAGATTTTGCTACCATTACGAAGCCTCTACGTGAGCTCCTGAAGAAAAATGCATCATGGTACTGGAGCGATGTCGAGCAAAATGCATTTGATGCTGTGAAAGATGCACTAGTAGAAAATGCGACTGCTGCATACTTTGATCCATCAATGGACACTGAGTTAACGGTGGATGCTAGTCCTGTTGGTTTAGGTGCTGTGTTAGCCCAACACAAACCTGGTCAACCAGATTCCAGAGTAGTAATTGCCTACGCCAGCCGTTCTCTCACAGATGTTGAGCAACGATACAGTCAGACAGAGAAGGAAGCTCTTGCTCTTGTATGGGGCTGTGAACACTTCAATGTGTATCTGCTTGGTGCACCCTTACCACGATAGTCACTGACCACAAACCGTTGGAGACCATCTTCAATAATCCAAAGTCCAAACCACCAGCTCGCATTGAGAGATGGGCTCTTCGTCTGCAACCATACAACTTTACGGTGAAATACAAGCCAGGTGCAGGCAATCCCGCTGATTACATCAGTCGACATCCTGCCAACAGTTTCACCATCACCAAGCATCAGCAAGTTGCCGAGGAATATGTACACTCTGTAACCTGTGATGCAGTCCCTAAGGCTCTCACTCTTGATGAAATCCGTACTGCAACCCTAGAGGACCCAACTCTGCAAGCAACAGTGGATGCATTGACTAAGAAAAGTTTCCACGCATCCCACCCTCAGGAGTTGACCAAGATGCATTCAAAGCACTTGAACGCATCCAGACAGAATTAAGTGTTACGCAACAACGCGACACCGTGCTGCGAGGTACTCGTATCGTCATTCCAGCTGTTCTCCAGCAACGTGCTCTGAAGCTTGCACATCAAGGACACCAAGGTCTTGTAAGGACCAAACAGCTGCTACGAGAAAAGGTGTGGTTTCCTGGCATTGATCGTCAAGCTAAGGACATGCATGATGCCTGTGTCCCTTGCCAAGCTGCAGTGGATACTTCAAGACCAACACCTCTACAACCTTCACCACTACCTGCTGCACCATGGATGGAAGTATCGATGGATTTCTGTGGACCGCTACCAACTGGAGAGTACTTGATGGTAGTCATTGATGATCACTCACGTTATCCAGAAGTAGAAATCATCACTTCCACATCTGCAAAGGCTGTCATCCCGAACTCGACAAGATCTTTTCAAACTTTGGCATTCCTGAAGTTGTCAAGACGGACAATGGACCGCCATTTAATGGACAAGACTTTGTCAACTTTGCTGAGCATATTGGATTCAAACACCGCCGTGTGATGCCACTACATCCTCAAGCAAATGGAGAAGTAGAGAGATTCATGCAACCTCTCATGAAAGCTGTACGCTGTGCTCATGCCGAAGGACGATCCTGGAAACAAGCTATGTATGCTTTTCTCAGGAACTACCGTGCAACACCGCATGGAACACTGGGCAAGTCGCCTGGCGAACTTTTATTTGGACGTCCTATGAGAATCGCACTACCTGTCATGCCAGCCAAGGTAACGGATAAACGTCTCGCTCAGAAGGATGCACTAGCCAAGGGCAAAATGAAAATTGCTCATGATCAACGTGCAAAGGAACATTCATAAAGGTTGGAGATACTGTTCTCGTTAAAAGAAAAAAGAGGGAAAGCTAGATATGCCGTATGATACAAAACCATATAAAGTGATTAGTGTAAAAGGAACTATGGTAACAGCGAGTAATAGAGATCATAGTATAACACGTAATATGGCTTATTCAAAGTGATCCAAATAGTGTAGAAAATGATGAGTGCAAAGTCGTGCAAAAGAAAAAGAAAAAATGAGTTATAACTCAGAAACAATCATCGAGGGATGTTTTTGTATTTAAGGACTCTCGTCCAAAACGTCATGTTAAACGCCTACACGATATGATGATTAATTGTGTTCCTATGTAATGCAAAGTATTTACTTGTTATGCTGAACTAAATTTAATATTGTTTGAATAATGCAGATCTCATTCACATATTTTGTAACTTTGTATTACAGTTTCTTTCATGTTTGTTTAACATTGCATATGTATTTTTAACATTGAAATCCTTTGTGGTAAAGATTGTTAAATTCTTTGTGTGTTTAATTAATGTTAAATGTAGCAATATCTCTTGATATGTTAATAACTTACTTTGTGTCAATAACTTTGCTTTGTGCTACAAGCATGGTAGACATCCTGTATCATTCTTTTAAAGAAAAGGAGGAGGGATGTCTGTTCACAGAAAATGGTACCATCCGTTTCTATGTGCGGCGGCTGGACGCACTAGGAGAGAGAAGGTAAACAAAGCACAGGACGCTGCCAGCTTGGGAGAGCTCTAGTCATGTAATCGTTTATAAGTATTAAAGTCAGTAACCAGGAATGACTTTACCTCAA
>WNGS01043191.1:20913-42975 GCA_020271785.1 Procambarus virginalis
GACTAACTATCGACTTGCAGCCGTCCTGCATTCTCATTGCCCATTCGAGAACACGCCACTACAGCCCTACTCCAACCAAGTTCCTCACTGAAGCAACGACGACGCCAGCAAGCTGCACCATCACCAGAATATATCCAGTGCTCATTCTATGAACACCTAAGTTGACTCACCTCTGTGCTGACATCAACATAGTAGGGTATATAGCTGTTATGTGCATCAGCAGAAATTTGGATACCAGCTGAGTCCTTTTCTATTGTGCGGCGGGCTGGACGCCACCGGGAGAAGCGCTAAACAATAGGCACCACACAGGACGTCCTGGCACAAGGCTTGGGAGTCTACTCTATCATGTATCGTCTTTAAGTATAAAAGTCAGAACCAGGAATGGACCTTACATCACCCTTACTACCAAGACTATCTCAGCTATACACATGACCACCACACTGGGCACCGCGATGACGGGAATGCAGTGGTATGATATTGGTCAAAGCACACAACACAAGGAAGGAGCATGCTGTCTGTCGCCCAGAGGATGGAAGGAGA
The DNA here is from genome assembly GCA_020271785.1 of Procambarus virginalis. NCBI lineage: Eukaryota > Metazoa > Arthropoda > Malacostraca > Decapoda > Cambaridae > Procambarus > Procambarus virginalis. Next base: position 21,454 of record WNGS01043191.1, read on the forward strand.
AGCTGTCTGTGAGCACCATTACCACCGATGCTGTATGCAACCCCCATGCTGTGTGCTGATCGTTGCTTGGTGGCTGGCCGTTGCTGGGTTGCTGGCCAATGCTGTGCTGCTACCCAAGCTGTGCTGATTGTTCATGTGAGAGAGGAATCTGCCGAATTGTACCAACTGCTGCCTACTACTGACAACTGCTGCCTACTGCAGTATCAACTGCTGCCTACTGCTGAAAACTGCTGCCTACTGCTGCCAACTTCTTCCAATTGCTGTACCAACTTCTGCCAACTGCTGCCAACTGCAGCCAACTGCTGCCAACTGCTGCCTACTGCTGCCACACTGCTGCCAATTGCTGTACCGACTGCTGAACAACTGCTGTGTTGCCTTCAGTGAGTAGGCAGCGAACACATGTACAACAAGGGCTAGGTAAGAAGTCAATTCCTGCTGTGTTGTGCATTACTGTGAACTTTTGCATTAAAATGCTAGTGTGCTTTGCAAAATTAAAGTAATTACAGTGACTTCTTAAATAACCTATACAGTGCAGTATGTGTTATAGTATTCTGAGGAACAAGTTTTAAGTGAGAAGGTTTACAGTGTTATTGACAGTAAAATGGCAACTATACCTCAGTTTCCTGCATTTGATCCTGACTGTGAGCCAGACAAACCTGTCACACAGAGGTGGGAGTCACACAATGGGACTTAAAGGGTTGTGAAACTTTTGATAGTTTCTGATATCAAAGGTGCTGAAAGAAAGCTTGCCTTTCTACTTCATTATGCGGGTGATAGAGTTTGTGACATTTTTGTTACACTGAAAGACACTGGTGTGCCAAAGATTATGACACTGCCAAGGCCAAATTTACTGAGGGCATTTCAACGCAAGGCAAAATACTGCTATGGAAATTATGCATTTCAGGAGAGCAAACAAACTCTCTAATGAAACTGTAGATCAATACCACTCACGTCTGCAGGGTTTAGCAACCCCCTGTGAGTTTGCTGATGTTGACCAAGAAATCAAACAACAAATAAATGAAACATGCACATCTACACGTCTTCGTCGAAGAGCTTTAGAACTTGTTTATGATGAAATTTCTCTTAACAAGATACTGGATATGGCTCGTCGAGTGGAAGATGCTACACGTGATGTTCGTGTCATGGAGTGCAGTGCCAACAAACGGTTCGGCCACTGTTACTAAACAGTCAAGAAGTATGTAAGGTTCAGGGAGTACACCCGATTGATCATAGAAGATATCGATGCCAAAGGTAACTAACATTTTAAATTGAGCCGAGAACACATCACAACTGGAGTCATGGAACAAGACTCAAGCAGTCCAAACGACTCACATCAGAGGGTATCAACAATAAATGTTACAATCGTGGAGGAGACTACCCACACGAAGATAATGTTTGTCCAGCTCAATGTAAGGACAGCTGCTAGTAGGGGTAGAAGAAAGACTAGGTACATTTTGGTGCAGATGTGTCGTTCGCACTAAGAACCACAGTGACAATAAATAAAGAAGCAATTGTAGCGAAGATCAGGTCAGTAGGCAAGTCGAGTGGGCAAACACAATATTGCACCTCAATTCAAGAATTTTAATAATATACAAGACAAAATTCCATACAACCAGTCTCAGATGACAGTGAATGTGATTATATTTGTGGAGTACATAGCAATCACAGAATGGAATGATCTTCCAAAAACCCCAGAGACTATAGTATACATTGCTGGTAGTTGTCTCAAAGTTGTCATTGACACTGGATCAAACATTGACACTATTGCTGAGTGCCCTATGCAAAAAATTTAAAAAACAATTCCCAAAGCTTGAAACTATAATGGCAACATGTGCACTGGCCTATGCTTCAAAGGTAGCTCCGTTCCGATTGGAACTGTTCACTGCAGAGATTAAGTCAAAACGTGCAATGCTCATTACTACATTTCCACTTGTGTCTAGAAATGCAAAGGAGTCTTTACTCAGTTACAAGACTTCAACCAAACTTGGGCTACTTCAGCTTTCTACAATGCGGTAGCAGTGGAATCTGCATACAATGTTGATGCTATTGTTCCTGAATCTTCTGATCGGTTGAAATCCATAGTGTTGTTATAACTGATAGCAACGGTCACCATCTGCATATCACACCAGATGTAATTCCAGTTGCCCACAATCGCCGACAACCATTCCATACTCGCAAGAAAATCGATGCCGAACTGGATAGGCTGATAGAACTAGATATCATTTAACCGGTAACAGGTCCAACACCATTGGTAAGCCCAATTGTCATTCCACCGAAGCCGAAGAATCCCGATGAGATACGCATTTGTGTAGACATACGTGTTCCCAACAAGGCAAGACTGCGTGAACGCCATCCTACAACCACTGTAGATGATATGATTTACGCTTGAATGGGGCAAACTGTATTTAGCAAGTTAGATTTCAAACCATGGCTATCATCAGCCTGAACTAGATGATGAGAGTCGATTCATCACCACGTTTACGACACAATCGAGTCTGTATAGGTACAAGAGCGCATGAGTTTTGCTATTAACAGTGCTGCTGAAGTATGCCAGCACATTATCAGCCAGGTATTTGACAGTCCATATACCTAATGCTGACAACATGTCGGATGACATCATTGTTTATTGCCGTAGCCAAGCTGAACACGACAAGGCTCTTCGTGCAACATTGCAACGCTTACGAGAAAAGAATTTGACGTTAATCCGAGCAAAGTGTGAGATCAATAAACATAGAATTGAATTATTTGGACATGTAGTTAGTGACAAAGGTCTGGCTCGAGATCCTAAGAAAGTTGAAGATATAAAGAATGCTGCACCTCCTTCAACATCCACTGAAGTACATAGTTTCTGGGAATGGCAAACTACTGTTCTCGCTTTATTCTGCCGTGCATGTTTGCTTCACCATTACGAAGCCTCTACGTGAGCTCCTGAAGAAAACATGCATCAGGGTACTGGAGCGATGTCGAGCGAAATGCATTTGATGCTGTGAACGATGCACTAGTAGAAAATGAGACTGATGCATACTTTGATCCATAAATGGACACTGAGTTAACAGAGGATGCTAGTCCTGTTGGTTATGTGCATGTGTTAGGCCCACACACCTGAGTCAACCGCATCAAAGAGTATAATTGGCCTGTATGCCAGCCGTTCGTCTCACATATGTTGTCGAGCACGATACAGCTCAGACAGAGAACCGAGGAGGAAGCGCTTGCTTCTTGTATTGGTGCTGTTGAACACGTCCATGTGTATCTGCTTGGTGCATCCCTTACCACGATAGTCACTGACCCCACCAAAAACCGTTGGAGACAATCTTCAATAATCCAAAGTACAAACCACCAGCTCGCATTGAGAGATGGGTTCTTCGTCTGCAACCATCACAACTTTACGGTGAAAATACAAGCCAGGTGCAGGCATTCCCGCTGACTACATCAGTCGACACATCCTGCCATCAGTTTCACCATCACCAAGCATTAGCAAAATGCCGAGGAATATGTACACTCTGTAACCTGTGCTGCAGTCCCCAAGGCTCTCACTCTTGATGAAATACCTACTGCAACCATACGAGGACGCCCAAACTCATGCAAGCAAACACGCGTGATGCATGACTAAATGAGAAAGAGTTTCCACGCATCCCACCCCTCAGGAGTTGACCAAGAGGCATTTCCAAAGCACTTGAACGCATCCAGACAGAATTAAGTGTGACGCAACAACGCTACACCGTGCTGCAAGATACTCGTATCGTCATTCCACCTGTTCTCCACCAACGTGCTCTGAAGCTTGCACATCAAGGTCTCCAAGGTCTTGTAAGGACCATACAGCTGCTACGAGAAAAGGAATGGTTTCCTGGCATTGATCATCAAGCTAAGGACATACATGATGCCTGTATCCCTTGCCACGCTGCAGTGGATACTTCAAGACTAACACCTTTACAACCTTCACCACTGCCTACTGCACCATGGATGGAAGTATCGATGAACTTCTGTGGGAGGCCGACTACCACGAACCCTGTGAGGGTACTTGATGGTAGTGATTGATGATCGCTCACGTTATCCAGAAGTAGATATCATCACTTCCACATATGCAGAGGCTGTCATCCACACGAAGACATCGAGCAAGATCTTTTCAAACTTTGGCTTCTTGAAGTTGTCAAGACGGAAAATGGACAGCCATTTAATGGACAACACTTTGTCAACTTTGCTGAGCATATTTGATTCAAACACCACCGTGTGCTGCCACTACATCCTCAAGCAAATGGAGACGTAGAGAGATTCATGCAACCTCTCATGAAAGCCTGTACGCTGGGCCCATGCAGAAGGACGATCCTGGAAACTAGCTACTGTATGCTTTTCTCAGGAACGACCGTGCAACACCGCATGGAACACTGGGCAAGTCAGCCTGGCGAACTTTTATTTGACATCCTATGAGATCGCACTACCTGTCATTGCCAGCCGAGGTAACGGATAAACGTGTCGCTCAGAAGGAGCACTAGCGCAAGGGCAAAATGAAAATTGCTCCATGATCAACGTGCAAAGGAACAATTCATAAAGGTTGGAGAACTGTTGCTGTAAAAAGAAAAAGGAGGGAAAGCTAGATATGCCTATGATACAGAACCATATAAAGTGATAGTGTAAAAGGAACTACGGTAACACGCTAGTAATAGAGATCATAGTATAACACGTAATAGGCTTATTTCAAAGTGATTCCAAATCGTGTAGAAAATGATGAAGTGCAAGCAGTCTCAAAGGAAAAAGAAAAAATGAGTCATAACTCGATAAAAATTCATCGAGGGATATTCTGTCACAATTTGGGACTCTCGTCCTAAACGGTCATGTTAAGTAACGCCCTGCACGTATATGCATTACATTGTGTTCGCATGTAATGAAAAGTATTTACTTGTTATGCTAGTACTAAATTACTATTGTTTGAATAATGCAGATCTCTCATTCAATATTTTGTAACTTTGTATGACAGTTTCTTTGCATGTTTGTTTAACATTGCAGATGTATTTTTAACATTGAAATCCTTTGGGTAAAGGATGTTTTAAATTCTTTGTGTGTTTAATTAATGTTAAGAGTTATGCAATATCTCTGATATGTAATAACTTACTTGTGTCAATAACTTTGCTTTGTGCTACAGTCTGGTAGACATCCTGTATTCATTCTGTTTTACAAGAAAAGGAGGGATCGTCATGTTAGCACAGAAAAGTGGTACCATCCGTTTTCTATGTGCGGCGGCTGGAAGACGGGAGAAGGTAAACAAGGACGACAGGAGCCTCACTAAGCTTGGGTAGCTATCTATCATGTAATCGTCTTTAAGTATTAAAGTCAGTAACAGTGGGTATATCGGCACCGGTCAATAGGGTGTTAACAGCACTATATAATTTGTCTCTGAGCAATGCCAGGAGATGTAGGGTCTCTCATGCCTTTAAGGCAAAGGTGGATGTTGGCTTGCATTATTCTCTCTTGTATGGTGGGAAGCTTCAGTTCTTCCCGCATGTTGATGATCCTTGTGCATCTTGGGTCACCAAGAATTATCCTCATGCCCTCATTCTGTCTTACTTCAAGTTTGTCCAAACACAGAGGAGGGGAAATTAATGAAGTGCAGAGCATTATAATCAACGAGGAGATCTAACAAACATCATATAGAAAATAGTCTAGATATTTAATATTGATACCAAATACCTTCTTATCAGTAAGTGTTTTAAATGGTATTAGTCTTTCTTTTAACCTACACAGTAGATCATTTACAATGTCACTATTAATACCACCTCCAAGGTATTTGTGCTGCATACACGTTTCAATGTTCAGGTTCTTGACCTTGAAAGTTATAGGGACACGAGTATTCGCTCGGGGATGGAGAACTCTGGATTTAGTTATAGAGATACAAGACCACATTTCAATGCTTTTAGCAGCGAAGGAATCAAGTAGAGCTTGCAGTCTATTTTGGGAATTTGCAACAATGCATATATCAACGGCATAACAACTGACGGCTTCGTCAGGTAGTGTGGGGAATATTAGTTGTTAATTTGTGCATCAGAACATTGAACGGTGTTGGGCTAAGCACTCCACCCTGGGTGTACCCAACTCAAAGCGTGCCCAAAGTTTACTTTTGACCCCCTTGGAAAGGACTGAGGGCGGTTCTGTTACTCAGGAAACTCCTGAGCCATGTCACCGTCCTTGCCCTTGAACTCCAAAATGCAGGCACTAGCATTGTTCTATGATTATTTCCCCTTTTTGCTGTATTAAAAGCAGTTTGGAGATCAATATATGCCGCCTGAGAGTTTGGTCCCTCTCTGATAAAATACGTCAGCAAACGGCCAAGTTAGTGTGCTTCTTCCAGGAAGGCAACCATACGGTTAGGGGCAAGGGTGGTGGCATGGATTTTTTTTATTAATTCCTTAGGTAGATCTGCATTAGTGCGGCTACCCTAGACAATATGAAGGGAGTACAGTGTGTCAAAAAGCTAACTAGTTGTTGCTAGAAAATCCCCATCACATAGATGGGTTACGTCAAGACAGGCATGTGATAAGCATTCTTCACTGGCAGATTCCAGATGCATTGTTGAGGACTATCCATCACACCACAAGATTGGAATAAGTCAGCCGTGTAATAAAGTGTCCCCATTCGCAGCGATGGTAGTCATACAAGGGGCCATATGTTTAGTGCCTGAGCACTGGGCAAATTTTTGGGTACACTGTGAGGATATCTTCAAGACAACGAGAGCCCAAGGGAATGAAGTAGTTTCAAAGCTCTAGGGACCTCATGCCAACGGGTCTGCAAGGTCTAATAACTGGGGCTTTATTACGTGCAGCGCAAGTGAGAAACTCTCCGGGATATGCTTCGATATTTTCAGCAATATAAATGACCTGGACATTGTCTTTACGGTGAGGCGAAGATGTCGTTGTGTGTCCTCCCTAATGTCCTCATACTGGCGCCAGTCGACCTCATGTAGACTTACTGTAACTTTATGGACCCCATAAACGTGCCTGAGGCACCGAGCAGACTGTGAACAAGTGAAGACAAACTCCAAATTTAGAGCATTGACACAGTTTGATGTTTGATATTGAGACACAACATGTCGGACGGACTAGCAAACCCGCTAACCAAGTTTGTCACGAAGCAACTCAACACAACTGAAAACTGGTTGTTTAACAATCGACTTGCAGAATGTGTCCGGACGGACCGAAACGTCGTCGTCCCTTCACCTTCTAGTGTGTGGGTCTGGGTCCAACATACTTTAGCATCACGTTTATTAGTGCTCATCGTTTGCAACGGCCTGATTTGTTAAACACAAAGGAAACATTGAATTGTATACCATTAGTTACACGCGGCAGTGAACCCGGCTTCGGGGATACGTCTACGTTAGGTTTAGAAACACCGGCCGCATAAATAATACAACTGTATTCCAGTTAACGCAAAGACTAGCCAGCTGCTTGTCTCTATGCTTGACTATGCTTGACAAGAGCGTTGTTCATATTGTTCGTTCTAAGGTCATACGGTGAGTCTAACACTAGTACCACACACCACACACACACAACACACACACAACCACACACACACACACACACACACACCAACACACACACACCCACCCACACACACCACACACACACACACACACACACACACACACACAGCGGGATCCCGTAGGAATGTCAATGCTCGGTACACTGCAACAAGCACAGAGTAGGTAAGGGTACACACACACACCCACCCACACACACACCACAACACAACACACCACCCACACACACACCACCCCCCACACCACCACCCGACACCACCAATACCAGCTACTAGCACAGTCATATAAGAAAGGAATAGATGTCGGTGAACGATCCAAGTGATCCAGGCTAAGGGAAGGGCAGAGGAGAGGGCATATACGGAAAATGGACAGGGAAATCTGTGATGGCACTGAATGCCGTTTCAGGCAGTGTTTCCACTACCGCAGCGCCGAGCAGCTCCCTATTGTTGGAACGAGGGTTACTGCCTAGACATTGTAATGGACATATCAGATGAACTAGGAGGGGACAGAGCAGGAGGACACGGGTAATGAGGAACCACGGGTTGACAAGCGAGAGAGAGAGAGAGAGAAGAGAGATGGAGATGTATTCTCATGATAGAACTTGGCTGTAGTAATCAGTGTGATTAATGTCTGCTTTACACGTGTGAACGTGTGGTTGAGATCTGGCAGGTATGGTGCAGCGAGGAGGTCAAACAGTAAACACATGTGTTTTCTGTAAAACATTTACACACAAAGACAGTTGTAGTACGCTTCCTAAGGTTATCCTCTCTCCCATGCAAAGTATTGACTATCTTCCCTTCCCGCCTTTTCTCTCGCCGTATGTCTTCCCCCCTTCCTCGCCCTCTTTTCCCCTCCTCCCTCGCCAACTGTCCTCCCCCTCCCTTGCCACCTGTCCCCTTCCTCCTTCGCCAACTGTCCTGCCCCCTTCTTTGCCAGCTGTACTCATCCTCCCTCGCCAACTGTCCTCACCCTCCCTGGCCAGCTTTCCTGTCCCTTCTTTGCCAGTTGTCCTTCACCTCCCTCGCCAGCTGTCCTCCTCCTCCATCGCCAGCAGTCCTCCTCCCTTGCCAACTGTCCTCCCCCTCACTCGCAAGCTATCCTCCCCTTCACTCGCCAGCTGTCCTCTCCTTCCCTCGCCAGCTGTCCTCCCCCCTCACTCGCCATCTGGCATCCCCTCCATCGCCAGCTCTACTTCCTCTTCCTCGCCATCTGTACCACTACTCCCTCGCCATTTATCATTTTCCTTCCTCGCCATCTGTTCTCTCCTCCCTCGCCAGCTGTCCTCTCTTTCCCTAACCCGCTGTCCTCTCTTTCCCTAGTCCGCTGTCCTCCCCTTCCTCGTCATTTTCCCCAGTCCACCCTCCCCAGCTGTCCGCCCCTCTCTCGCTATCTGTCCCCCTCCTCCCTCGCCAATTGTCCTCCTCCTCCCTCTCCAGCTGTACTCCCCCTCCCTTGCCAGCTGTCCTCCCAATTCCTCGCCAGCTGTCCTCCCCTTCTCTCGCTAGCTGCCCTCCCCCTCACTCGCCAGCTGTCCTCCTCATCCCTCGTAAGCGGTCCTTTCCCTCCCTCGCCAGTTGTCCTTCCCCTCCCTTTCCATATGTCCTCCCCCCTCTCATACAATCAGTCCTCCCCCTTTTTCACCAGCTGTCTCCCTCATTCCTTGCAAGCTGTTCTCTCCCTCCTTCGCCAGCTATCCTCCTCTCCCTTGCATGTTGTCATCCCCTTCCCTCGCTATTCCCTTTTACCTCGCCAGCCGTCCGCCGCACGCGGATGTGTGAGTGTGCCTGTGTGCACTCACCTACCTGAGTGTATGTATGTGTGCGCCTGAGTGCACTCGCCTGTCTGAGTGTATGTACTCACCATATTGTACTCACCTAGTTGGGCTTGCGGAGGTTGAGCTTTGGCTTTTTGGACCCGCCTCTCAACACTCAATCTACTGCAAGACAGATTCCTGAGCTTCTGGAGCTCTATCATATTTACATTTGAAACTGTGTATGGAATCGGTCCCTACAACATCACTTCCTAATGCATTCCATTTACTAACTACTCACAGAAAAAGAAAAGAAAAGAAAAAGAAAAGAAAAACTACACACAGAAAAAGTTATTTCTAATGTTTTTGTGGCTCATTTGGGTACTCAGTTTCCACCTGTGTCCCCTTGTGCGTGTACCACCCGTGTTAAATATTCCATCCTTGACTACCCTGTGAATTTTCCTGAGAATTTTGTATGTGGTGATCATGTCTCTCCGTGCCCTTCTGTCTCCAGCGACGTGAGGTGCAGTTCCCTCAGCCTTTCCTATAACTCTTGCCTCTTGGTTCTGGGACTAGCCTAGTGGCATCTGTGGTGTTTGTGTATAGCTGAAGAAGTGTTGGTTGTAAGGTTGATATAAAGTCAACCTTACAACCAACCAACTTGGTTACTGAATTTAATACTTATAAACGATTACATGACTAGTAGCTACCAAGCTTGGTGGGCATCCTGTACGCTCCTTGTTTACCTTCTCTCTGCGTCTCAGCCGCCGCACATAGAAAACGGATGGTACCATTTTCTGTGAACATGACATCCCTCCTTTTCTTTAAAAAGAATGAATACAGGATGTCTACCATGCTTGTAGCACAAAGCAAAGTTATTGACACAAAGTAAGTTATTAACATATCACGAGATATTGCATAGATTTAACATTAATTAAGCACACAAAGAATTTATACAACATAATCTTTACCACAAAGGATTTCAATGTTAAAAATACATATGCAATGTTAAACAAACATGAAAGAAACTGTAATACAAAGTTACAAAATATTGAATGAGAGATCTGCATTATTCAAACAATATTAGATTTAGTTTAGCATAACAAGTAAATACTTTGCATTACATAGGAACACAATGATCACAAGGAATCATGTTAAACGCCCTGCACAATCAAATCGTGCAGGGCGTTTAACATGACGTTTAGAACGTGAGTCCCCAAATACAAGAATATCCCTCGATGAATTATTTATCGAGTTATAGCTCATTTTTTCTTTTACCTTTGTACGACTTTTCACTTCATCATTTTCTACACTATTTGGAATCACTTTGAAATAAGCCATATTACGTGTTATAGTATGATCTCTATTACTAGCTGTTACCATAGTTCCTTTTACACTAATCACTTTATATGGTTCTGTATCATACGGCATATCTAGCTTTCCCTCTTTTTTCTTTTTGACTAGAACAGTGTCTCCAACCTTTATGAATTGTTCCTTTGCACATTGATCATGAGCAATTTTCATTTTGCCCTTGGCTAGTGCATCCTTCTGAGCGAGACGTTTATCCGTTACCTCGGCTGGCATGACAGGTAGTGCGATCCTCATAGGATGTACAAATAAAAGTTCGTCAGGCGACTTGCCCAGTGTTCCATGCGGTGTTGCACGGTAGTTCCTGAGAAAAGCATACATAGCTTGTTTCCAGGATCGTCCTTCGGCATGAGCACAGCGTACAGCTTTCATGAGAGGTTGCAGGAATCTCTCGACTTCTCCATTTGCTTGAGGATGTAGTGGCATCACACGGCGGTGTTTGAATTCAATATGCTCAGCAAAGTTGACGAAGTCTTGTCCATTGAATGGCGGTCCATTGTCTGTCTTGACAACTTCAGGACTGCCAAAGTTTGAAAAGATCTTGTCGAGTTTCGGGATGACGGCCTTTGCAGATGTGGAAGTGATGATTTCTACTTCTGGATAACGTGAGTGATCATCAATGACTACCATCAAGTACTCTCCAGTAGGTAGCGGTCCGCAGAAATCCATCGATACTACCATCCATGGTCACAACGGAGCCGGTCGGCCGAGCGGACAGCACGCTGGACTTGTGATCCTGTGGTCCTGGGTTCGATCCCAGGCGCCGGCGAGAAACAATGGGCAGAGTTTCTTTCACCCTATGCCCCTGTTACCTAGCAGTAAAATAGGTACCTGGGTGTTAGTCAGCTGTCACTGGCTGCTTCCTGGGGGTGGAGGCCTGGTCGTGGACCGGGCCGCGGGGACACTAAAAAGCCCCGAAATCATCTCAAGATAACCTCAAGAAGATGGTGCAGCAGGTAGTGGTGAAGGTTGTAGAGGTGTTGGTCTTAAGTATCCACTGCAGCTTGGCAAGGGACACAGGCATCATGCATGTCCTTTGCTTGACGATCAATGCCAGGAAACCATACCTTTTCTCGTAGCAGCTGTTTGGTCCTAACAAGACCTTGGTGTCCTTGATGTGCAAGCTTCAGAGCACGTTGCTGGAGAACAGCTGGAAAGACGATACGAGTACCTCGCAGCACAGTGTCGCGTTGTTGCATAACACTTAATTCTGTCTGGATGCGTTCAAGTGCTTTGAATGCATCTTGGTCAACTCCTGAGGGTGGGATGCGTGGAAACTTTTTCTTAGTCAATGCATCCACTGTTGCTTGCAGAGTTTGGTCCTCTAGGGTTGCAGTACGTATTTCATCAAGAGTGAGAGCCTTAGGGACTACATCACAGGTTACAGAGTGTACATATTCCTCGGCAACTTGCTGATGCTTGGTGATGGTGAAACTGTTGGCAGGATGTCGACTGATGTAATCAGCGGGATCGCCTGCACCCGGCTTGTATTTCACCGTAAAGTTGTATGGTTGCAGACGAAGAGCCCATCTCTCAATACGAGCTGGTTGTTTGGACTTTGGATTATTGAAAATGGTCTCCAACGGTTTGTGGTCAGTGACTATTGTGGTGAAGGGTGCACCAAGCAGATACACATTGAAGTGTTCACAGCCCCATACAAGAGCAAGAGCTTCCTTCTCTGTCTGACTGTATCGTTGCTCAACATCTGTGAGAGAACGGCTGGCGTAGGCAATTACTACTCTGGAATCTGGTTGACCAGGTTTGTGTTGGGCTAACACAGCACCTAAACCAACAGGACTAGCATCCACCGTTAACTCAGTGTCCATTGATGGATCAAAGTACGCAGCAGTCGCATTCTCTACTAGTGCATCTTTCACAGCATCAAATGCATTTTGCTCGATATCGCTCCAGTACCATGATGCATTTTTCTTCAGGAGCTCACGTAGAGGCTTTGTAATGGTAGCAAAATCTGGAATGAAGCGAGAACAGTAGTTTGCCATTCCCAGAAAATTATGTACTTCAGTGGATGTTGAAGGAGGTGAAGTATTCTTGATATCTGCAACTTTCTTAGGATCTGGAGACAGACCTTTGTCACTAAGTATATGTCCAAAGAATTCAATTTTATGTTGATTGAATTCACACTTTGCTCGGCTTAGCGTCAAATTCTTTTCTCGTAAACGTTGCAATGTTGCACGAAGAGCTTTGTCGTGTTCAGCTTGGGTACGGCCATAAACAATGATGTCATCAGACATGTTGTCAGCATTAGGTATATCTTGCAATACCTGGCTGATGATGTGCTGGAATACCTCAGCAGCACTGTTAATACCAAAACTCAGGCGCTTGTACCTATACAGACCTCGATGTGTCGTAAACGTTGTGATGAAACGACTCTCATCATCAAGTTCAAGCTGATGATAGCCCTTGTTTAAATCTAACTTGCTAAATACAGTTGCACCATTCAAGCGGTAAATCATATTATCTACAGTGGGTGTAGGATGGCGTTCACGCATTATTGCCTTGTTGGGAACACGCATCATACACAAATGCGTACCTCATCTGGATTCTTCGGCTTCGGTGGAGTAATAATTGGGCTTACCCATGGTGTTGGGCCTGTTACGGGTTCAATGATATCTAGTTCTATCAGCCTATCCAGTTCGGCATCGACTTTCTTGCGAGTATGGAATGGTTGTCGGCGATGTGGTTGGGCAACTGGAATTACATCTGGGTTGATATGCAGATGTACTTTGCTATCAGTATAACAACCTATGGATTTAAATCGATCAGAAAATTCAGCAACAATAGCATCAACATTGTTTGCAGATTCCACTCCTACAGCATTAGAAAGCTGAAGCAACTTGGTTGAAGTCTTGTAACTGAGTAGAGACTCCTTTGCATTCCTAACAACATGGAATGTAGTAATGAGCATTGCATTCTTTGACTTAATCTCTGCAGTGAAAGTTCCAATCACTGGCAAAGCTACCTTTGAAGCATAGGCAGTGGCTTTACCATTGTAGTTTTCAAGCTTTGGGAACTGTTTTTTAAATTTTTTATAGTGGCACTCAGCAATGGTGTCAATGTTTGATCCAGTGTCAATGAGAGCTTTGAGACAAATACCAGCAATGTATAAAATAGTCTCTGGGTTGTTTGGAAGATCATTCCATTCTGTGATTGCTTGTACTCCACAAATGTAATCACATTCACTGTCATCTGAGACTGGTTGTAATGAAATGTTGTCTTGTATATTATTAACATTCTGGATATGAGGTGCAATATTGTGTTTGCCACCTCGACACCTGTGACCTGATCCTCGTACAGTGATTTTATTCATTGATTGTGGCTTCTTTAGTGCGGAACGACACATAGCACCAAAATGACCTAGTTTTCCACACTCATAGCACTTCTTACCTTGAGCAGGACAAACATTACCTTGGTGTGGGTAGTCTCCTCCACAATTGTAACATTTATTGTTGACAACTTCGGATGTTAGTCGTTGTGACTGCTTGAGTCTTGTTCCATGACTCCAGTTGTGATGTGGTTCTCGGCTCAGTTTACTGTTAGGTTTGGCATGATATCTTCTTTGATCACGCTGTCCTCCCTGAACCTTACATACCATCACTGTTAGTAACATTGGCAGAACCGTTGTTGTCACTGCACTCCATGACACGAGCATCACGTGCAGCATCTTCCATTCGACGAGCAATATCCAGTATCTTGGTAAGAGAACTTTCATCATCAACAAGTTCTAGAGCTCTTCGACGGAGACGTGTAGATGTGCATGTTTCAATTATTTGCTGTTTGATTTCTTTGTCAACATCAGCAAACTCACAATGGGCTGCTAAACCCTGCAGACATGTGTGGTATTGATCAACAGTTTCATTACAGAGTTGTTTCGCTCTCCTGAAATGCATAATTTCCATAGCAGTATTTTGCTTTGGTTTGAAGTGTTCTGTTAATTTGGCTTTGGCAGTGTCATAATCTTTGGCACCACCAGTGTCTTTCAGTGTATCAAAGATGTCACAAACTCTATCACCTGCATAATGAAGTAGAAAGGCACGCTTTCTTTCAGCACTTTTGATGTCAGAAACTATCAACAAATTTTCAAACCTTTTAAGCCATTTGACCCACCTCTGTGACAGGTTTGTCTGGTCACAGTCAGGATCAAATGCAGGAAACAGAGGTATATTTGCCATTTTTACTGTATAAAAGTAAACTTATCACTTAAAATGTTCCTCAGAATATTAAACACTTACTGCACTGTATATGTTATTTAAGAATTCACTGTAATTACTTTAATTTTGCAAAGCACACAAGCATTTTAATGCAAAAGTTCACAACAATGCACAACACAGCAGCAACTGATTTCTGATTTCTTACCTAGCCCTTGTGTACACGTGTTGTTCCTACTCACAGCAACACAGCAGTTGTCAGCAGTTGGCAGCAGATGGTACAGCAGATGGCAGCAGTTGGCAGCAGTTGGTACAGCAGTTGGCAGCAGTTGGTACAGCAGTTGGCAGCAGTTGGAACAACAGTTGGCACAGCAGTCAGTTCACAGCGTGAAGAATTTTGTAGCACGAAGCGTCGTTTCATAACCAAAACATCAGGTTTTGTACACATCAAAGGGTCGTTTCGTACACAGCGTCGCCTCGCAGATTCCTCAGCACACAGCTTGAGTCAGAACATAGCTTGGGATTGCACATAGCATTGGTTAGCACACAGCATCGTTTAGCACATAGCATTGGTTAGCATACAGCATCGGGTATGGTGCTCACAGCACGACTTCTCCTTCCTCCTCCCGGGGCGAGACAGCATGCTCCTTCCTTGTGTTTTATTAAGTTGAACAAATACCTGCGTTCACAGTTCATCCTCGTCACCAATGTGGTGTTTGTGTATAGCCGAGGAAGTCTTGGTTGTAAGTTTGATATAAAGTCATAACTTGGTTACTGACTTTAATACTTATAAACGATTACATGACTAGTAGCTACCAAGATTGGTGGGCATCCTGTACGCTCCTTGTTTACCTTCTCTCTGCATCTCAGCCGCCGCACATAGAAAACGGATGGTACCATTTTCTGTGAACATGACAGCATCCCTCTGAACTTTTTCCAGCTTCGTCTTGAGCTTGACAAGGTACGGGCTCCATGCTATGGCAGCATACTCCAGGATTGATCTTACATATGTAGTATACAAGGTTTTGCAAGATTCCTTTCACAGGTTCCTGACGGTGGTTCTAATGTTAGCCAGCCTCGCATAACCCGTCGATGTTATTCTTGTGATATGGGCTTCAGGAGACAGGTTTGGCGTGATATCAACTCCTAGAACTTTCTCTCTGTCCGTTTCGTGAAGAACTTTATCTCCCATTCGGTATCCAGTGCCTGGCCTCCTATTTTCTCCCCTTTATTTCATTACCTTATACTTGGGTTGAACTTTAGGAGCCATTTGTATGACCATTTTTTTTAGATTGTTTAGGTCATCTTGTGGCCTCATACTATCTTCCTCTGTCTTAATCCTCCTCATAATTTTTGCATCAACACCAAACATTGAGAGGAACGAGTCTATTCCCTCTGGGAGTATCACCACATTTACATATATCAGGAACAGTATACGACCAAGGACTAATCCCTGAAGGACTCAACAAGTGACGCCTCGCCACTCTGAGACCACACCCCTCACAGTGACTCTGTCTTCTGTTGCTTAGGCACTCCCTTATCCAGTGGAGTATCTTCCCTTTCATTCCTGCCTGCATCTCCAATTTGTGTTTACTAGTCTTTTATGCGGTACAGTGTCAAAGGTTTTCTGGCACCCCAAGAATATGCAATCTGCACATCCCTCTCTTTCTTGCCTGATTTTTGTTGCATGGTCATTGAATTCAATTAATCCTGTGCGGCATGATCTGCCATCCATGAACTCATGCTGTTGTTGTGATACAAAGTTCTTCCACTCCAGATGTTCCACTAGAATTTTGCACAATCTTCTCCATTACCTTACATGGTATGCAAGTTAGTGACACTGGCCTGTAGTTCAGTGCCTCCTGTTTGTCACCCTTCTTGAATATCGGGACTACATTAGATGTCTTCCAAATTTTTGGCAGTTCGCCTGTTACCAGTGATTTGTAATACACCATGGAGAGTGGCAGGCACAGATCTTCTGCTCCTTCCTTCCAAGGTGAGATTCCATCCGGGTCTATAGCCTTTGTCACTTTCAACTCTAGCAAAAACTTCCTCACCTCCCCACTGGTAATCAGAAATTCAACTAGTGGTGATTGGTTAGATATTCCCCCTCCTATCTCTGAGACTTCTCCTTGCTTTACTGTGAAGACCTCCTTGAATTTCTTTTTGAGTTCTTCACACACTTCCTTGTCATTTGTAGTGACTCTGTTTGCTCCTATCCTAAGTTTCATTACCTGTTCCTTCACTGTTGTTTTTCTCCTGATGTGGCTGTGCAGCCATTTAGGTTGAGTCCTTGCCTTACTTTCATTTTCATATTGTCTTTCTGCCGTTCTTCTCACCCTGACGTATTCATTCCTGGCGCTCTGGTATCTTTCTCTACTCACTTGTGACCTGTCATTTCTATAATTTCCCCATGCCCTTTTATTAGTTGCGTTGCATCTCTGATTAAACCATGGGTTTCGCGTCAGCATTTCATGTTTTTCCTTCGAAATGGGCGTGTGAGTGCTTATTCACACTTTGATCCTTTTGATCCTTTGAAATGGGCATATTCCTTTGAAATATGTGTGAGTGCGCCTGTGTGCACCACTTGTCTGAGTGTATGTATTCACTTACTTGCGCTTGTGGGAGTTGAAGTCTGCTCTTTCGGCCCACTTCTCAACTGTCAATCAATCAATTGTTACTAACTACTAACTATTTTTTTTCACACCCACATATACACCCCAGGAAGCAGCCCGTAGCAGCTGTCTAACTCCCAGGTATCTATTTAGTGCTAGGTAACAGGACCATCAGGGTAAAGGAAGCTCTGCCCACTTGTTTTTCCGGCCGGGCAGGGGGATCGAACCCCGGTCCCTAGGTCCTAGAGCGCTGTCCACTTAGCCAACACCGACCCCAGTGAGGGAGGACGCCTGTGCGCACTCACCTGCCTGAGTGTATGTGTGAGTGTGCCTAACTCTATGTATTCACCTATTTGTACTCACCTATTTGTGCTTGCGTTGTTGAGTTCTGACTCTTTGGTCACCGCCTCTCAATTATCAATCAACTGGTGTACAGGTTCCCGAGCCTACTGGGCTCTATCATATCTACACTTGAAGCTGTGTATGGAGTCAGCCTCCACCTCATCACTTCCTAATGCATTCCATTTGTCAAATACGCTAACACTGAAAAAGTTCTTTCTAATATTTCTGTGGCTCATTTGGGAGCTCAATTTCCACCAGTGTCCCTTAGTTCGTGTGCCCTTGTGTTAAATAGCCTGTCTTTATCTACCCTATCAATTCCTTTGAGAATCTTGTATGTGGTGATCATGTCCTCCCCTAACTCTTCTGTCTTCCTGCGACGAGAGGTTTAATTCTCGTAGCCTTTCCTCGTAGCTCATACATCTCAGCTCAGGTTCTAGACCTGTGAACCTATTCCAGTTTAGTCTTATGCTTGATTAGATATGGAAACCATGCTGGGGCTGTATACTCTAGGATTGGTCTGACTTATGTGGTATACAAAGTCCTGAATGATTCCTTACAAAAGTTTCTAAATGACGTTCTAATGTTGGCCAACCTGTCATATGCTTGACACGAGCTTCAGGGGACAGGTCTGGCGTGATATTAACCCCCCAGGTCTTTCTCTCTCTTTCTGACACTTGAAGAATTTCATCTCCCTAATGATACCTTGAACCTGATCTCCTGCTCCCTACACCTTTCTTCATTACAATGCATTTGCTTGGGTTAAACTCTAACAACCATTTGTTTTGTTCGACCATTCCTGCTGCTTGTCCAGGTCTTCTAGAAGCCTCAAGCTGTCCTCCTGTGTTTTAATTCTTCTCATAATTTTGGCGTCGTCAGCAAACATTGAGAGGAATGAGTCCATACCCTCTGGGAGATCATTTACGTATATTAAAACAGGATAGGTCCGAGTACAGAGCCCTGTGGGACTCCACTGGTGACTTCACGCCAATCTGAGGTTTCACCCCTCACTGTAACTCTCTGCTTCCTATTGCTTAGGTACTCCTTTATCCACTGGAGCGCCCTACCAGTTACTCCTGCCTGTTTCTCCATGTTATGCATCAGCCTTTTTTGGGGGTACTGTGTCAATGGTTTTTCGACACTCCTGTGTGTGTGTGGTGTTGTGTTGTGTGTGTGTGTGTGTGTGTGTGTGTGTTTGTGTGTGTGTGTGTGTGTGTGTGTGTGTGTGTGTGTGTGTGTGTGTGTGTGTGTGTGTGTGTGTGTGTGTGTGTGTGTGTGTGTGTGTGTGTGTGTGTGTGTGTGTGTGTACTCAACTACTTGTACTCACCTAGTTGTGCTTGCGGGGGTTCAGCTCTGGCTCTTTGGTCCCGCCTCTCAACCGTCAATCAACAGGTGTACAGGTTTCTGAGCCTATTGGGCTCTATCATATCTACACTTGAAACTGTGTATGGAGTCAGCCTCCGCCACATGCTTCCTAAAGCATTCCATTTGTCAACCACTCTGACAATAAAAAATATCTTTCTATTATCTCTGTGGATCATTTGGGCACTCACTTTCCACCTGTGTCCCCTAGTGCGTGTGCCCCTTGTGTTAATAGCCTGTATTTATCAACCTTGTCGATTCCCCTGAGAATCTTGTATTTGGTGATCATGTCCCCCCCTAACTCTTCTGTCTTCCAACGAAGTGAGGTTCAATTCCTGTAGTCTCTCCTCGTAGCTCATACCTCTCAGCTCGGGTACTAGTCTGGTGGCAAATCTTTGAACCTTTTCCAGTTTAGTCTTATGCTTGACTAGATATGGACTCCATGCTGGAGCCGCATACTCCAGGATTGGTCTGACATATGTGGTATATTATGTTCTGAAATATTCCTTACGCAAGTTTCTAAAGGCCGTTCTTATTTTAGCCAACCTGGCATATGCTGCTGATGTTATCCTCTTGATATGAGATTCAGGGGACAGGTCTGGCGTGATATCAACCCCCAGGTCTTTCTCTCTCTCTGACTCTTGAAGTATTTCATCTCCCAAATTATACCTTGTATCTGGTCTCCTGCTTCCTACCCCTATCTTCATTACATTACATTCGCTTGGGATAAACTCTAACAACCATTTGTTCGACCATTCCTGCAGCTTGTCCAGATCTTCTTGAAGCCTCAAGGTGTCCTCCTCTGTCTTAATCCTTCTCATAATTTTGGCGTCGTCAGCAAACATTGAGAGGAATGAGTCTATACCCTCTAGGAGATCATTTACGTATATCAGAAACA
Source organism: Procambarus virginalis (assembly GCA_020271785.1). NCBI lineage: Eukaryota > Metazoa > Arthropoda > Malacostraca > Decapoda > Cambaridae > Procambarus > Procambarus virginalis. The sequence continues at coordinate 41,477 of WNGS01043191.1, forward strand.
GGATAGGTCCAAGTACAGAGCCCTGTGGGACTCCACTGGTGACTTCACGCCATTCTGAGGTCTCACCCCTCACTGAAACTCTCTGCTTCCTATTGCTTAGGTACTCTCTTATCCACTGGAGCGACCTACCAGTTACTCCTGCCTGTTTCTAAAGCTTATGCATCAACCTTTTATGGGGGTACTGTGTCAAAGGCTTTCCGACAGTCCAAAAAAATGCAGTCCGCCCATCCTTCTCTTTCTTGCTTAATCTTTGTCACCTGATCATAGAATTCTATCAAGCCTGTAAGGCAAGATTTACCCTCCCTGAACCCATGTTGATGGGTTGTCACGAAGTTTCTTCTCTCCAGATGTGTTACTAGGATTTTTTCTCACAATCTTCTCCATCACCTTGCATGGTATACAAGTTAAGGACACTGGCCTGTAGTTCAGTGCCTCTTGTCTGTCACCCTTTTTAAATATTGGTACTACATTAGCAGTCTTCCATATTTCTGGTAGGTCTCCCATTTCCATTGACCTACTATACACTATGGAGAGTGGCAAGCAAAGTGCCCCTGCACACTCTTTCAATACCCATGGTGATATTCCATCTGGCCCAACAGCTTTTCTCACATCCAGCACCAATAGGTGTTTCTTGACCTCATCTCTTGTAATTTCGAACCTTTCCAAGATCACCTGGTTTGCTGCCACCTCTCCTAGCGCCGTGACTTCTCCCTGTTCTATTGTAAAGACCTCCTGGAACCTTTTGTTGAGTTCTTCGCACACCTCTTTGTCATTCTCTGTGTACCTTTCCTCGCCCACCTTTAAGTTTCATCACCTGTTCTTTCACTATTGTCTTCCTCCTGATGTGACTGTGTAGTAGCTTTGGTTCGGTCTTGGCTTTATTAGCTATATCATTTTTATACCTTTTCTCAGCTGCTCTTCTCATACTAACAAACTCGTTCCTGGTTCTCTGGTATCTCTCTCTACTTTCTGGTGTTCTGTTATTACGGAAGTTCCTCGATGCCCTTTTGTTCAGCTCCTTTGCTTTCATACATTCCCTATTAAACCACGGATTCTTCCTTTGCTTCTCTGTTTTTTCCTGTCGGGCAAGGACAAACCTGCTTACCTCTTACCTCTTCTTAAAAATGTCCTGACATTTTTGGGTGATATAGTCCATCATGTCTTGTACGGACTTGGTTCCGAGTTCTGTGTCCCAATGTATATGCCATAGGAATTTATTCATCTCCTCTTAGTTTCCCTTTCGGTACGCCAGCCCTTGGTTCCCAGTTCTTTTTTGAGGGTGATAATACCTAGCTCAACCAGGTACTCCAAGCTCAATGCACTATGATCACTCATTCCCAAGGGGGCTTCCAACTTAACTTCCCTTATATCCGACTCATTTAGGGTAAATATCAGATCAAGCAAGGCTGGTTCATCCCCTCCTCTCATTTTTGTCGGTCCCTTGACGTGCTGACTTAGAAAGTTTCTTGTTGCTACATCCAGCAGGTTAGCTCTCCATG
>WNGS01043192.1:0-13924 GCA_020271785.1 Procambarus virginalis
GGCTGGGCTGGACGGAGCCTTCCCTCACACACCACCCCCCCCCCCCCCCACCAGGGGGGCAGCCTCGCTCCTACCCTCCTCCCCACACCTTAACACGTTGCGCCGACCTCAATAGTGCCTCTTTCCCTTCTCAATTTGTGACATATACCTACCTACACATCTGTACCTTAGGTTTTAGCAGGTGTGGCAAGCGTAATAAGAGCGAGAATGGTCTCTACAGAGGTAGAAGGTTTGAACTCCAGCAGGCGGCGGGCGCCCAGCAAACACAGAACGTTTGTGAACGTTTTTAAATGGTGCCATAAAGGTAATACTCTAACATTTGACATAAATACGTATATCTGACGTTCTTAAAACCACTAGATATAACTAAAAACATGTATTCTTGAGACACGGTTTTTTAAGATTTATGTAAAAATTTAAAAATAATAGTGAATGCTATGGAATTATAATGTTTTCTTGCTTTATATATAAAAATAAAAAATTTTCAGTCAACATTTCGTTTTTTTTTGTTTACTTTATGTAAACCTATCCAATTTACGTTCTTATAACGTAAATATAACATTTATATGTCGTCAATATAACGTTATTTACACGACATCGTTACGTTATTATAATGTTATATTAACGTATAATTCCTGTATAAAAACAAATATATATTGAGCTTATATTTTAAACCTTGTAAAATTGTCGTAAAACTTGGAATAAGACAGTAAGCATGCTTTATTTATGAAAATATAGAAACAAATCAACAAAATCATAAACCACATGTCACCCCTATATATAATTCTTTAGTTGTCTTTCCAGAGAATGTAATTTAAGCTTTGACAATCTTTCTTCAAATGACAGGTTTCTAATTTGGGGTATTAACTTTGTTATTCTTTACTGGAAGCATTCTAGTAAATTTTGAACCTTAAATTTTGAAATTAAAATAAATTGAACCCCATGCACAGATACCATAATTAAGATACGGATAGATTAGTGCATGATATAGAGAGATGAGACCAGAGTTAGGTACATAATATCTGATTTTGGAGAGTATCCCAACTGTTTTAGCGATTTTCTTAGTTATGTGTTGTACTCACCTAGTTGTACTCACCTAGTTGTGCTTGCGGGGGTTGAGCTCTGGCTCTTTGGTCCCGCCTCTCAACCGTCAATCAACAGGTGTACAGTTTCCTGAGCCTAATGGGCTCTATCATATCTACACTTGAAACTGTGTATGGAGTCAGCCTCCACCACATCGCTTCCTAATGCATTCCATTTGTCAACCACTCTGACACTAAAAAAGTTCTTTCTAATATCTCTGTGGCTCATTTGGGCACTCAGCTTCCACCTGTGTCCCCTAGTGCGTGTGCCCCTTGTGTTAAACAGCCTGTCTTTATCAACCCTGTCGATTCCCCTGAGAATCTTGAATGTGGTGATCATGTCCCCCCTAACTCTTCTGTCTTCCAACGAAGTGAGGTTTAATTCCTGCAGTCGCTCCTCGTAGCTCATACCTCTCAGCTCGGGTACTAGTCTGGTGGCAAACCTTTGAACCTTTTCCAGTTTAGTCTTATGCTTGACTAGATAGGGACTCCATGCTGGAGCCGCATACTCCAGGATTGGTCTGACATATGTGGTATATAATGTTCTGAAAGATTCCTTACACAAGTTTCTAAAGGCCGTTCTTATGTTAGCCAACCTGGCATATGCTGCTGATGTTATCCTCTTGATATGAGCTTCAGGGGACAGGTCTGGCGTGATATCAACCCCCAGGTCTTTCTCTCTCTCTGACTCTTGAAGTATTTCATCTCCCAAATGATACCTTGTATCTGGTCTCCTGCTTCCTACCCCCATCTTCATTACATTACATTTGCTTGGGTTAAACTCTAACAGCCATTTTTTCGACCATTCCTGCAGCTTGTCCAGGTCAACATACCTTGTTGTATGTGGGTACTGAAGTTTAGTCTCTTGTCTAGGAATAGGCCAAAAAACTTTCCATCTTTTTTATTGCTAATGTTTACATTATCTATCTGAAGCTGAATTGCATTTGTAGATGTGCTTCCAAATAAGATGTATAGTAGGTCTTTGCTATGTTAATTGTTAGCTTGTTGGTTGACATCCATATGTGGACTTTTTTTAGTTCATTATTAACAACATTATTTAATGTATGTGGGTTGGGGTTAGAGTAGATGAGGGTAGTATCATCAGCAAACAAAATAGGTTTCAGAATGTTAGAGACATTAGGCAGATCATTGATGTATATAAGAAATAGGAGAGGTCCCAAGATGCTGCCCTGTGGCACTCCAACGGTTATTGGTAGAGTGGGAGAGGTTATATTATTGATGGCTACACATTGGTGTCTATCACTAAGATAGGATTGGATATAGTCCAGTGCATGGCCTCGGATTCCATAATGATGGAGTTTAAGTAAGAGGTAATTGTGATTAACAGTATCAAAGGCCTTTCTCAGGTCAATGAAGAGTCCAATCGGAAACTCATTTTTGTCAAGGGCAGAGTAAATTATATCAAGGAGACTAATAATTGCATCGTTGGTACTCTTTTAGGAGCGGAAGCCAAACTGACAGGGGCTAAGAATGTCAAATTTTACGAGATAGGAGTAGAGCTGTTTGTAGATAATTTTTTCAAATATTTTTGATAGTATGGGTAGGTTTGATATTGGTCTATAATTGTTTATGTTTGCCGGATTACCTCCTTTATGAACTGGCGTTACTCTTGCTTTTTTAAGGATATCAGAGAAGGAATGACACTCAAGGGATTTGTTGAACAGCAGAGCTATAGGTGGCGCAATGGCATGGGAGGCGCTCTTGTATACAATGGACTGAGCTTTGCATACAATGGAGCTTTGGTTTTTAGTGAGTGTATGATGGACACAACATCTGTCGGGCTGACTGGTGAAAGGAGAAGAGAGTTTGGATAGCTGCCTGAGAGATATATGTGTTGATATGTGTCTGAGTCTGTGGGATTTTACTGGCAAGGTTAGCACCAACCGATGAAAAGAAGCTATTAAATTCATTTGCCATTTCTAAGTCAGTTGACGGTGTAAAGCCATCCTTAGAGAGTGTTATCTGGTTGTGGGAGTGTTGTTTAGTTCCTAGGATATTAGAGATGGTATTCCATGTGATTTTCATGTTGCCTTTTGCTTCTAACTCTATCGTCATTACCTATCCTCTAAACCTTACATTTGTCAGAATTAAACGGCCTCCGCCAATCATTTGACCATATATCAGTACCCAATTTAGATCGTTTGATCGATCAATTTAGACCTCCTTGTATCATATATCATCATACATGATGATATAATGATACACACTATTGGGTATGCTGATGAAATAATTATACACACTACTTGTTATGCTAACATGCAGAACACTCTTAACTCTGTATTAGTCTCATGTCAGGACTTAGGTTTAGTCATATCTCAGCAGAGGAAACAAAGATACTATAAACGGGTGTCCACCCAGGCAGGGAGGAGCTGTTCACAAGATGCAACTGTATGATATGGCTCCCAGCTTGACTATGCTAACAGATTCAAATACCTTGGCCTTGTATTGTCCTGTTGTATTTCTGACTCTGTCGTCAGTATAAAGAGAGGCTCCATAAGCCCTCTCTTGGAGATGTTGCAGGTTATCACTCAGGCTATGGTGCCAATGTCACAATTGTCAAAATGATGTACCTTGCGTACATCAAATCTTTAGTGGATTATGCTGCACCTCTGCTTGCCTTGATGACTGAAAGAAAGCTTAAAGGGCTTGAAAACTTGCAGAACGAAGCCTTGAAGATAATCCTTGGATGCCTCTAGTACCACAAAGATACTTAACATGAGGAAGGAACTTAATATTAACTTAATAATAGAATATGAGTGTACTGCATTACTCCTTGTATTGTACTGCATTACTCCTTGTAATGATCCTCATATTGTGCTTCAGTAATCTAATGTATAACCCTGAGATGTTTTCCTAATTGTATTTAGGATTCCTTGTTCATTATTGTATTGTGTATTGTTATTATTGTGTATTGTTCTGATCTGCTTTTGTGTCGAAAATTCTTGCATCGTACCTTGCCATCCTGCTTAAAATCATCTGTACTTGTAAAGTAAAGCTGTAATGTACCTGTTAAACACTTTTTATCAATTTTACTCCTAATTATTTCTCTAAAACTTTGTTTGTTTAAGGATTTGCTCAAAGATTTTTTAAGGACTTGCCCGAAATGCTATATATACCTAGTGGCTTTACAAGATTGTAATTCCAACTTAAACTCTATGTTGTCTCTTAACCCCCAATGTACGTTCTTGTATATATATAAATAAATAAAATAAATAAATAAAGAAATAACTAGGGATCGAGTCTTTAATGCGCAGTACGTGCTTCCCTCACCTGTGACGTCACAGCGCCATCTGACGACACCATAAACACAGGCGGCCATTTTATGTTCCACCAAGATTAAAGTTTTGTTTTTTTAAATCTTGCCCCGAGGAGCGAGTTTATCGGGCAGCGCCCAATGTGTTCGCAATAGAATGTTCTACAAGAACATATGTATAAAATGTCACACAAGGATGCGTTAGACCGGCCGCAAATAAACAACTATACATAGATCACTAGCCGTGAGCTCCAAACAGCGACGAAATGTTTCTATTCTTTTCAGGGTTGTAAACTCCACACTTATTCTACAGCGTTAAATTTGGTATCACTGAAATCGCAATAAAATTCCCTACACGTACATATGCATATAAATGTAGAATCATGATCGCGCCCATCCTCAAGAGTGTGGGAAGTGGGTGAAGTGTTACCCGTTACCGCACATCGACGAAATTAGTATTGAAAAGTTTATTCTTTTCACTGTCCTGACCTTAATTTTCAAAGTACATATTTCATTTTTGTGCCAATGTGTTCACAATAAAATGTTCTACAAGGACATATGTATAAAATGGCACACAAGGATGCGTTAGACCGGCAACACAGAAAAAAACCTACGTCGATTAATTACACTCGTCGTGTCAACAATACAATAGTCTTTCCACGAAAATCCAATACAATGCCGTTTTCTCTATGCTATGTGACTATTAGAGAAAACAAAAATTGTATGGCAAACATGTTCATAGTATCTCCAAGTCATTGCAAATAGACATGTTATCTTGAGTGAGCTTGCAAGAATGAATATTGGTGGTTGGCTTCTTTGTTGGATCAGGGGTTACTTTAGAAGTGAGGAACTAATACTGAAATTCAAGACAGCAATAGAATTAGTTAGGAGCAAGGGAGGAATCCCGATCATATGTGGCATTCTTCCAAGACAGACTGGCAGATGCAGTTTAATGCAGATAAATGTAAAGTTCTGAGGCTAGGTAATGATGATAGAGTTACAAGATACGAGCTAGATGGTGTTGAGATTGCGAAGTCGGATTGCGAAAGGGATCTGGGAGTTATAATTAGTAAGAATTTAAAACAAAAGGATCAATGCATAAATGTTCGTAATAAGGCAAATAGGACACTCGGATTTATTAATCGCAGCGTAAGTAACAAGACACCTGGTGTGGTTCTCAAGCTATATCTTGCTCTGGTTAGGCCCCATTTTGATTATGCAGTTCAGTTTTGGTCGCCATATTATAGAATGGATATAAATTCACTTGAACGTGTCCAGCGTAGGATGACTAAGTTAATTCCCCAAATTAGAAATCTTTCATATGAAGAAAGATTAACAAAGCTTAATTTGCATTCACTGGAAAGGCGAAGAGTTAGGGGTGACATGATAGAGGTTTACAAGTGGATGAATGGACATAACAAAGGGGATATTAATAGGGTATTGAAAGTATCAACACAGGACAGAACGCGAAACAATGGGTATAAATTGGATAAGTTTAGATTTAGGAAAGACTTGGGTAAATACTGGTTCAGTAACAGGGTTGTTGATTTGTGGAACGAATTGCCGCTTAACATTGTGGAGGTGGGGTCCCTCGATTGTTTCAAGCATGGGTTGGACATGTATATGAGTGGGATTGGGTGGTTATAAATAGGAGCTGCCTCGTATGGGCCAATAGGCCTTCTGCAGTTGCCTTTGTTCTTATGTTCTTATGTTCTTATGTACTTATCCAACAGGAAGTCATCTGTATTTTTCCAGGGACATAGGAGTGTAACAAGAGACTTTGAACTAGGTACCCCGCAGGGTGGTGTCCTCAGTCCTACCTTATTTAATATCTTAATAAACACGCTGTTAAACTCTAAACCGAGCAAACCCAACGTCCCCATCATTAGCTATGCTGATGATATAATGATACACACCACTCATTCATAATGATGTGCTGCCCGAAATCTTAGCGAAGTATCCATGCAGCATTTCAAGTTCAAGTTCAAGTATGTTTATTGAGATAAGCAAGAAATACATCTCAAAGGGATAGAGTAGCTTAGGCTATTTCTACCCCCCTCTACTTCAAGTCCCTCAAGGGGCGCTCAAGTTCAGTGAGTCAAATACACAAATAACATTACAAGAATCCCATTTAACATTGCAGGTTAATATAGTAAGTACAGCATATTACAAGAATCCCATTTAACATTGCAGGTTAATATAGTAAGTACAGCATATTACAAGAATCCCATTTAACATTGCAGGTTAATATAGTAAGTACAACATATTACAAGAATCCCATTTAACATTGCAGGTTAATATAGCAAGTACAGTATATAATCGTCACACTCTTGGGGCAAACTTCTTGTAGCTCCTAAGTATACTGTCTATCATACCATTATCACACATCCAAACAATTTGATGTGGTACACTATTTAATTCCTTATTTCTATAGTTTTCAATAAGTTGACACTCTAATACATAATGTTCTAAGGTGTGGGCGTGCGGCATACCACATAATTTACACTCCTTATCTTCTTCACTGACATCAACACCGTATTGCCAGATATATTTGTATCCTAATCTTAATCTCATGTAAATTGAATCCTTCCAAGTAGACTTTCCTTTACCATAGGTGAAGGACGAATTTGTATTTATTATTGAATAATGCTTAAGTGTGTTACTACTGTCCACCATTGCCATTCTCTTTATCATTTCTTCACCCTCTTGGATCATCTTGATTCTTGTTTTTATTTGTTTCAATGTTAACTGACATATAACATCAACAAGAGGTTTTTCAGTGGCTCTTTTCGCTATGTCATCAACTACCTCATTCAACAGGATTCCCACATGTGAAGGGATCCACATGAATCTTACTTTATACCCAGTTTTTTCTAATTTCTTAACATTCTCTCTACACTCTATCACAATATTCTGATATACTGGGCGTCTGCTATTTAAAGACTCTAACGCTCCTCTGCTGTCAATAAAGAAGCACGCATTTTTACTACATTTGACTACTTCCTGTAATCCTGCTAAAACTCCTTGGAGTTCAGCCTGCGTTGAAGAGACATTGTCAGTTAAGCGGCGTCCAATAACACACATGACTGTAGCACATGACTGGAGCACATGACTGTACAGCTGCCGCCCAGTTGGGTGGGTGTGGAGCACATGACTGTACAGCTGCCGCCCAGTTGGGTGGGTGTGGAGCACATGACTGTAAAGCTGCCGCCCAGTTGGGTGGGTGTGGAGCACATGACTGTAAAGCTGCCGCCCAGTTGGGTGGGTGTGGAGCACATGACTGTAAAGCTGCCGCCCAGTTGGGTGGGTGTGGAGCACATGACTGTAAAGCTGCCGCCCAGTTGGGTGGGTGTGGAGCACATGACTGTAAAGCTGCCGCCCAGTTGGGTGGGTGTGGAGCACATGACTAAAGCTGCCGCCCAGTTGGGTGGGTGTGGAGCACATGACTGTAAAGCTGCCGCCCAGTTGGGTGGGTGTGGAGCACATGACTAAAGCTGCCGCCCAGACTCACCATAGATGTAAAGTGCCTTGTATAGTGACTGTTGTGAGACTCTTGTTGACCACTTGCGACACAGAGATTATTGATGTGTGTATTTGTGTGGTTATTATAAATATGTATTTATTTATTTATTTATTTATGCATATACAAGAAGGTACATTGGGAATGTGTGGATACATAAAATGGTAATTACAGTCTTGTAAAGCCACTAGTACGCGCAGCGTTTCGGGCAGGTCCTTAATCTAAGAAAATTTTAAGTAGGTAAATACTTGCAAAATTTATAAAAAAATGATAACAAAATGTATGTGTATGTATATATATGTATACGTATATATATATGTACATGTATGTATAAGAATGTGTACATGTATATATATCATTATTAATTTTGTAACTAGCGTTAAAAATTGTTATTTGCTTAACTAAACGAACTAGAGGGTTCAGTTCCTGAACCGATTATGGGCCTCTGTAATCCTTTACACCACCGCCCACGGGATGGGTATGGGGTGCATAATAAAGAAAGAAATGGAAATAATAGGGGTATGAAATGTATCAACATAAAACATTAATGTTAGTGGCCATCAGGTAAAATCAGGTTATTATTTGTAAAGAATTTAAATGAGTTAAACTAAATACGAACTTAATATATTTTGCTAACGCAAAAATATATTCCCGAGGTATGGTAATTTCAAATAAATATTTGATACACTTATTTGTAAAAAAAAAAATTATTTTAGATTTTCGTATTGCTTGATAATATATAATAGCGTTTAGATAATGCTGGAGCTGGACATTCTTTAGGCTCGTTGCATTTTGTGGTAGTCGCCGCCATTTTAGAACCGTGTCTGAGAGGGACGCCTGGTGGCTTATACACAAACTCCTGCTGCATCTCGATAGTTAAGGTAACTGTTTTCTTTTATTTGTTCTTAAACATGTGTAGTATATATATAAGCTTGTGGTGGTTGGCTAGATGGTGTGTTGATGGTGGTGTTGTGTTGATGGCTCTAGCTGGAGGTGTGTTGATGGCCGGCGGCCTAGAATTGTGTTGACGGTGGTGTTGATGGCCCTTACCTTGATACCTTGAGGATACCTTGAGGTGCTTCCGGGGCTTATCGTCCCCGCGGCCCGGTCATCGACCAGGCCTGGCATGTTGTCCGGGGTTATGGAGATGCTGTGATTCCATGTATTTTGTGATCTTACTTCTTAGCACTCTCTCAAAATTTTTTATGATGTGCGATGTTAACGCTATCGGTCTGTAATTTTTTGCCTCTGCCTTATTTCCTCCTTTATGAAGTGGTGCTATCTCTGCTGTTTTTAGTATATCAGGAATAACGCCAGTATCTAGGCTTTGTCTCCACAGAATGTGAAGGGCCTGCGATAGTGGTTTTTTACAGTTCTTGATGAATATGGAGTTCCAAGAATCTGGGCCTGGTGCAGAGTGCATAGGCATACTATGCATTATAGCCCTGGATGATGTATTATAAATCTAAATCTAAACTAAATAAATCTAAATCTTTTTTATATATAATGAGTAACAGAGGTCCCAGGACATAGGACCCAGGATATTTATCCCCAGGGCCGGATGAAGTGTTTGCCAGAGTGCTGAAAGAATGCAAAGAGGAACTTTGTGACCCACTGTCAATCATATTTAATAAATCAATAGAGTCAGGCACAGTGCCAGAGTTTTGGAAAGTTGCTAATGTGATACCAGTTTTTAAGAAAGGAGATAGATCACTTGCGTCTAACTATCGACCAATTAGCTTAACGTCTATTGTGGGAAAGTTACTCGAATCTATAATAGCAAATAAAATTCGTCTTCATCTTGAAAAACATAAATTAATAATTGAGTCGCAACATGGTTTTATAAAGGGCCGTTCATGTTTAACAAATTTGTTATCTTTTTATTCTAGCATAGTTGAGGCAGTTGATAGTGGTAAGGATTGTGATGTTGTGTACCTTGACTTTAGCAAAGCTTTCGATACAGTGCCACATGAAAGACTGATTAAAAAGATAGAGGCTCATGGTATTGGGGGTGCTATATTAAGCTGGATTAGGGCATGGCTATACCAAAGGAAACAGAGAGTTAGTATAAATGGAGTCAAGTCAGAGTGGGAAAATGTTGTAAGTGGAGTGCCTCAAGGCTCTGTCCTGGGACCTCTGTTGTTTATAATATATATAAATGATTTAGATTCAGGTTTGAGTAGCAACATTTGCAAATTTGCCGATGATACGAAAATCGGTAGGGAAATTAATTCGGAGGAGGACTCACTATCACTTCAAGTTGATCTAGATAGGGTTTTGAAATGGTCAAAGGACTGGCAGATGCAGTTTAATGCTGATAAATGTAAAGTTCTGAAGCTAGGTAATGATGATAGAGTTACAAGATACGAGCTAGATGGTGTTGAGATTGCGAAGTCGGATTGCGAAAGGGATCTGGGAGTTATAATTAGTAAGAATTTAAAACAAAAGGATCAATGCATAAATGTTCGTAATAAGGCAAATAGGACACTCGGATTTATTAATCGCAGCGTAAGTAACAAGACACCTGGTGTGATTCTCAAGCTATATCTTGCTCTGGTTAGGCCCCATTTAGATTATGCAGTTCAGTTTTGGTCGCCATATTATAGAATGGATATAAATTCACTTGAACGTGTCCAGCGTAGGATGACTAAGTTAATTCCCCAAATTAGAAATCTTTCATATGAAGAAAGATTAACAAAGCTTAATTTGCATTCACTGGAAAGGCGAAGAGTTAGGGGTGACATGATAGAGGTTTACAAGTGGATGAATGGACATAACAAAGGGGATATTAATAGGGTATTGAAAGTATCAACACAGGACAGAACGCGAAACAATGGGTATAAATTGGATAAGTTTAGATTTAGGAAAGACTTGGGTAAATACTGGTTCAGTAACAGGGTTGTTGATTTGTGGAACCAATTGCCGCGTAACATTGTGGAGGTGGGGTCCCTCGATTGTTTCAAGCATGGGTTGGACATGTATATGAGTGGGATTGGGTGGTTATAAATAGGAGCTGCCTCGTATGGGCCAATAGGCCTTCTGCAGCTGCCTTTGTTCTTATGTTCTTATGATATTATTTTGCTTGTGTAGTATGTATATTTATGTAGTATATTTGGCATATTTAATGGCATTTAGTTAATGCCACTTAGTGGCATGTCTCTGCACCCTTTCCAGTCTGTTGAAATGCTTCTTAAGATATGGGCACCATACAACTGCTGCATACTCCAACTTTTTTCCAACAAAAATTGTGAACAATTTCAAAATTTCTGTTGAAGAAATCCTGTTTCCTAGTTCTGCATCTGTTTTGGTATAACACCTCCTTTTTTATTAGGCCTGCAATTATGAATGGCTTTATAACCAGCTAAGTTGTAGAGTTGGGTATAGTCTTTACTTAGCCAAGTTTCTGTTAAAATGAGGGTCCGTCTAATTACCACAAGCTACACAAGCTTCACAAAGCTTCCTGGCAATACGTTAGTAATGAATAAATATGATAGGTTAGGTTGACCTAACCTAACCCAACCCAACCTAACCTAACCTAACTGACGCTTGGATCGTCGACTTGATTTGGCGTCACCAGCTCTTTATTTTCGTCTAATTTCGTTATAAAAAGATACTTTTTCAGATTAAAATTGCTTTTTTGTGTTGTACATTCATCACCAACATTATAATGAGTAAAATATATCATATTTATTCATTACTAATGCATTGCCAGGAAGCTTTGTGAAGCTTGTGTAGCTTGTGTTAGCTTGTGGTAATTAGATGGACCGTTAAAATGATACCTGGTTGATGGGGTTCTGAGAGTTGTTCTACTCCCCAAACCCAGCCCGAGACCAGGCTTAGTGCTAAACATGTCCTCATACTGCTTTTTTTTAGGATTGAGTGGTTGAGTGAAAATTTGTCACAGAATCTAAGTTTTATTTATTTATTTATTTATTTATTTATTTATTTATACGTATACAAGAAGGTACATTGGGAATGTGGAGATACATAACTTGGTAATTACAATCTTGTAAAGCCACTAGCATGCGCAGCGTTTCGGGCAGGTCCTTAATCTAAAAAAAAAAAAATTTAAGTAGGTAAATACTTGCAAAATTTATAAAAAAAAATGAAAAGAGTTACATGGCAAGAAAAAAAAATATGAGAGAAAATTGTAGGTACAGTATATTAAAGCACTTAGGTAGGTAAGATTGATTGCAGTGACAGCTTGAATGGTAGTTGACAAAAATTGGTAGGCACAATACAGCATATGGCTAGCACATAAAAGAAGACAGCAATGAACACAATGATAAGGTTGGTAGGGTTAAATACATAAAAATTAGGAGATTGGGTAACACTAGCTAGATTGCTATTCTCCATCTGAGACTAGGCAAGTTGAAGTCACCTAGGAAGATAATATCAGGTATCGGGTTCTCCGAATTATCAAGGCTATTCTCTATTTTGTTTATCTGTTCTGTGAATTCCTCGACCGTTGCATCTGGCGGTTTGTATATTAGAATAAGAATATTATATATTATATATTAGAATATATTGTATATTATATATAATGAAAGTTTATGGCCTGTTCTTTGTGCTATCAATAATGTCAAACCTATAAGAGTTTTCCCAGTAGTCCTCACATACGGAAGCTCTAAACCTAGTGATTTAGATTTTTTAAATGAATTCATTTGGGATTTGAAGAAAATTATGCACCATGGATTTAAAAATGATGACAAAACATTGTCAGTAAAACTAAAAGGAGTCATATGTGATGCCCCAGCAAAAGCAATGGTGAAGGCAATCAAACTACACTCTGGCTACTTTGGGTGTGATAGATGTACCCAAGAGGGTGTTTGGAATGGAAGAATGACTTATCAACAAGTGAAAAATTTACAACTCAGAGCAGATGAAGATTTTCGTAATCAATCTAATTCTCAACATCACCATGGTAGATCACCATTCTGTGACTTAAATATCAATATGGTGAGTACTTTTCCCATAGACTATATGCATCAGATATGTCTTGGTGTTATGAAAAGGTTACTTCTTGCCTGGATACGAAATAAAAACGTAAAATTATGTGCTCGCCAAGTTGATGAAATTAGTCAGCGTCTAATTAACATAACAAAATTTGTGCCTATGCACTTTGCACGTAAACCTCGAAGTCTTTCAGAGGTTGATAGATGGAAAGCGACTGAATACAGGCAACTCCTTCTCTACACCGGTAAGATTGTACTGAAGGGGATTTTACCCAAAGAATTGTATGACCATTTCCTGACTCTGAGCGTAGCCATTTCTATTCTTGTATCACCTAAATTGATTCAGTTAAATTACAGCCAATATGCACATGATCTTTTGCTGTACTTTGTGTTAAAGGCGCGTGAGCTGTATGGTAAGGATTTTTTAGTGTACAATGTACACTGCCTAACACACATATCCTCTGATGCCAAAGAGTTTGGTAGTTTGGACAGATGTTCAGCATTTCCATTTGAAAATTACCTGCAGCAGGTTAAGAATATGGTTCGATCAAGTAAAAACCCTCTTGTTCAAATTGCAAAGAGGCTGAAAGAGATGCAGCATGCTCAAAGGATTTATACACCAAATACAGAACATAAAATATATACCAAGGCACCAAACAATGCCTATTTGCTGAATAATGAAACTTGCTGCCAAGTTTTGGACACTGTCAGTGACACCGATGAAAATGGAGACAGCATGTTCCTTTGCAGGGTATATTCGAGAAGTATACCTCTCTTTGAGAAACCTTGTAACTCCAAATTAATTGGATCATTTAAGGTTCTTACTAGGAATTCATCCATGAAGGTGATTCCAGCAAGAAAACTAAACCGCACAGGTATGATGATCGAGACAGAAAGCGCAAATACGTTTCTGTCAATACTACACGACTTATGACAAGTACGTATTTAAATACTGTATCCATGCTTTAATAATAGTTTGAACTAATATTGTAAGTTAATGAGATTCACAATTTCGTTTTTTATTAAGCTATTATCTTTTGACCAATATTTACCTGTTTAAAAATCCCATTAGCCTGTATTTCATGAAAATTTT